>JACEVL010000083.1:780000-1037500 GCA_020284085.1 Aporrectodea caliginosa
TTTCTACAGCGTCAAAAAACAACGAAGTCGCGGGAACCAGCTTATTCACGGGCGCTCAATTAGCGTAACGACTACGCACGTCTTTGATGACAGTCTGTAGGCCTAAAATAGACCGAATGACTTAAAAATCATTAAGCCTCAAGCCTACATGTATGTATATATATAAGCTTGTTCAACATGGAGGCCCCTTAGGCGTGAAGCTGAGCTGTAAAGGCTTTTATCTATGTAATGACGATGCCGTTCTTCCCGTTTGAAGGTATCGCAGGCAGGAAGCCTTTACTTAAATCCCGAACGGCGTCGATGGAGTGGGTCTAAGCTTCCATATCGTTACCCAGGGCCGTATATCTGTTTCGACATTTGACGAGGGAAAACTGTCCCTTCGGAAGTGCATATAGGGGCCTACTTCCCTTAACAAGCGCATATGCATTGCATTGCGTAGGAATCGTAATTATTTAGCCAAACTAATGACTGATTCCCAAAACTGAATTCAGTTACATAGGGATGTCATAGGCCTACTAGGGTAGCCTAGTGTTAAAAACGTTATTTGTTCGCATGGTTGCATATAGGTTCGGACTGCAGGGAACAACAAGACTAGTGCTAATCTTGTCAAGCAAGAAAATTTGTGGGTAGGGAATTCCTTTCACTTTGTCTCCCCAAGCTTAAAAGTGATGAGGGAGTTCGATCCTTCCCTTCTCTCCCCAGGATTTACGGCCCTGACGTAGGCCTAATAGGAGGTAGGAGTCTTAATCGAGTTTTTGGTACACAATAATAGTAATGTCATCACTTCGTCCTTGCTTTTGATTCTAAACGTTCTGTAGCGAGATTGACGCTGACTGATGGTTGCCATGAACAACTTGGCCCAAGTCCCCCTCTCCCCGCCTCTACAGTTCGTTAGCCATGCCCCATTCCCCACCCGCTGCAGTTTGCCAGCCATGTCCCCGGGAACATGACGTCACGTCCCCCGGGACTTGGCCTATGTCCCCCTCTCCCCGCCTTTGCGGTCTGCCAGCCATCTCCCCGGGTACTTGGCCTATGTCCCCCTCTCCCCGCCTTTGCGGTCTGCCAGCCATCTTCCCGGGGACTTGGCCTATGTCCCCCTCTCCCCGCCTTTGCGGTCTGCCAGCCATCTCCCCGGGGACTTGGCCTATGTCCCCCTTCCCCCGCAGTTCCTCCTGAGGTAGGTACCTACAGAGCCGCGTGTGCCTAAAAAAGGACCGATTTAATTTGGTGTCGTCTTCCCATCGAGAATTGCCTGTCGATCATCGGTGGTGTCGCTACTCGCTAGCCCTCTGCCAGATCACGGAGGCGAGATCGCGTCGACACTGGATGAGGGTCTCAGAGGACGATCCCGAACTCGCCATCCTAGAGGTACCAGAGAGAGAGAGAGAAGGATCCACCGAGGCAGAAGAGACCGATTTCTTCCGCCACCGTTCCTTTTTTATTCTCCAGCCTCTCTCCTGCAATTGGACCGAGACTCCGTCGAGTGCATCTAATGCAATTGCTCAGAGGTCCATCTTTACTACTAGTCTTTTAGCAGATCTAGGACTGAACCTCGCGCAGACATGCAATAGTAAAATGAGTAGCCATATATATATATATATATATATATATATATATATATATATATATATATATATATATATATATATATATATATATATATACAATTGCATAGGTATACTGCGTTTATATATATAGACATATGCATTAAGCTTAATGTCATATGCATATTACACGCATATATTATTACGCATTGGAGACCATCTGATGCCATGTAATCGAATTACAATCACTACGACGGGGACGGTTAAGTGAATTGCTGCCCAGCCACAGAGAAGATAGATAAGAAAGAGTGAAATTGCAAAACATGAGGTAGAACTTAGAAGGCTCATGTGGTAGGAGGACACAAGGTTTGATTTTAAAAAGTAGCCTAGTTGCAACATATAAATGTCCGGAATGAATGAATGAATGAACATGAAACAAACCAAATATGCCTTATAGTGGGGACAAATACATTGTATGCAGACCCGTGCACATTTGGCATTTAAGAGTGAAACTGGATTAAGCTGAACAGATTCTGATGTAACCAGTATGGGAATTGTAAAAAAATAACTGGTGGGGGTTAGACGTTGATTTATGTGCAGTTTGGGTGTGAAATGTAGACTTTACTATGGGAGCCTAAGAAAGACTAAGGGGGTTGAACCCCCAACCGCCCGGCAATTCTCACCCTGGATGTAACCTTGGCAGGGTGCAATATGTAATGGAGGTCACTGGAGGAACATCAAAAATTCCTCCTCGATGCTTTGGGTCATTAATTCTCTGGAGATGCACATGTATTTACTGCTTCCAATCACAAATTTCACTCTGAATTTCACCCCAGAAACTAGACTTCTCTCTGACATTTCTTGCACATATAGTATATGTACTCCCAAAACATTTTAAAGTTTGTCCTTTTGTAGCATAAGTGAGGCAGCCTACTATTTCTTGCCCCCTCTTTCTCACTGGTGGACCTTTTCAACAATGTCATTAACTGGACTTAAGTTTAACATCTCCAGTTATGTTCTGTTGGAAATGCTTTCAATAGGTGTTAGAAAGTCATATTTAATCCCCCAAGGGATTTCACTTTTCACAGCCCAAACCTGTATATTTAACACAGGAACAGAATTTACATCAGTGAGGAAAAGTCAGCACAATAGGTGAAACAAAGTGAATTTCAATTTTTCCTTCACAAATTGACATCTGCCAAGATCATTCTTCTTGTTGGTCATTTCAAACACTGAAGCCACTGAAGTGAACACCAGGTAACATAGCTTCGATAAAACAATTGATGTAATGTCAAATCAAAGTTACTGCCGAGATAGTACAGTGAAATAAAGCTCTTTCAGTCAGTAGAGCTGCACAGATGAAGCAGTATAGCCAATAAAATCTATAACACTTTAAACGTTTCTAACTTTTTGTAAATGGGCTTTTTATTTTGCTCAATCTCTGTCATATGTAGTGTAATAAAATTTATGGATCCTAATGATTCATATTTATGTAGGCCTACATTGCCCAATAATGCACTGGTTCAACCAAGTTTAAAAAAATTAATTTTCAAAGAAATCAATCCTTTTCTAGCCGAAACAGTTTATTTTCTGCCCAAGTTCTGCACAGAGACGAAGCCGTATATCCGGTGAAATCAATAATACCATAAAGGTTAATCGTTTCGACTAAATGGGCTTTTAATCCTGCTGAATACTGATGGACTGCTCTGCTGAATGGTCTTCATTCCTTCTGTCGATGACACCAGTCTACACTCATCCAGCTTGAGGCCAGAGGCTCCCGTGTTATTGCCAAGTCGTGGGTATCGCTTCTTGTAGGTGTCGAGACAGATTCGATGGAGACTGTCGTACACGCGATCGCATTCCTTTTCGTTGATCTGACTTGCTTCTCCCTGACGAAAGCCATCAGCAATTCGGTGTCTAATGTACACTCCCAAATCTCGGTCGGTTTTCGAAACATCAGTTGGCCACAAGTCACAAAGTTTTAGAAATTTTCGATACCTTGACGCCGCCATTTTCTGTGCGCGCGACCTTTGACAGGCTGTGACAGCCTACGCTGGTTCCGTAGTTTATCCGTCGATGAGATTTTATTGCATTATATAATATATCTATGTTTTAGTACGTCTTATTCGCCATCTTATGCAATGCAAGGTAATAATATATTTTCGTTTATTCAACAATCCGGTTGACACACCGCAACCGGTTACAGTGAACAATTATGCAATTCACAAGACACAAATCTTAACTACTAACAGAACGGACAGCCTGCAAACACAAAGCATATCCGCCCAACGGGGGCTCGAACTCGGTACCTCTCGGTCACTTTGCCAGATGTTATCCAATACGTCGACTGATAATTTGTAAAATCTAAATGTAATGTACTCGATTTTATATAGCGACCATATGGCTTCAACCCTGCTAATTTTTCAATGAATTGACCGGGTGTCCGGTACCGGCTTTTTGCTGCATTCTGTGAGATTTAGTAGACTTGGCATAATGGCATTTCCTTTTAAAGGACTTAATCGACAGGCGCTGTTGAGGAGAACCAGACTATGCTTATTGTCGGCGATTGATACCCGCCAAGTAGCCCATATACAGTATACATTACGAAACCAATTCACGTTTAGTAGGCCTCAATTGGAGCAGCAACAGTTTAGACTAACAGCATGTGCTGGATCTTGTTCTCCATCACTATACTCACCTTTAAATCTCTCACCATAGTGTTTACCTTACGGCTGTGCAGCTTATGGGTTACATCTCATCGCAACAACATCCGCCGTAGCCTTGGGGGCCGTCCATAAAGTACGTCACGCTCCAGGGGGAGGGGGTTTAAGAAAGTGTGACAGTTTGTGACAGGGGGAGGGGGTCAGGCCATGTGTGACGTCACACATTTATTTATTTTTATTTTATTTATAATTTATTTTTTATTTTTTAGTAGAATTTCATAGCTTTAAAAATAATTTTCAACAATTTTCTGAAACATTTTAATTAGTTTTATGTCAAAATAGCATGAAATGCATATCTCCTGAATGTGTTTTCACGATTCCTCTCGCTAGGAGCGCTAGTAATAATGCTGTTGCGAAGCCTTGTTTATGTATTAGCCTTGCTTTCGGAAGTATTATTATTTCTATGTTGAAAGTGTGACGTACTTTAGGGGGGTCCGAGTTTTGTGACAGTTTGTGCAGCTTATGGGTTACATCTCATCGCAACAACATCCGCCGTAGCCTTGTGTCCGCCTCTCTAAGACTGCCTTTTAATGAAAAAAGGATAACTCCGACTGTGAAATACCCTATAATTGAGTAGTAGTTTATTTAGAAGGCGGTCATGCCCTTGGAATTGGGCGGATAGTTATGGTCCTGGAGAAATGCAGAGTTTACAATGACGATATCATCCATCTGCCTCTCACCCATCCACTCCTCAATCTTTGATAAACATTAACGACCGCCAGCCGAGTCCACAGCCTCACTTCTTACGTCACTTCATTGAATATGGTGACAACTAACTTGTAAACAAACTACCGAAAATAGAATAGACGTAGGCACACTTTAGCAACAGAGACACCTATTTAGCGGGACATTCCAATTCCGACACCTCTGGTTGATAAGTAGGCCCTACCAAACTCCAAGTGTGACTTGATTGTTAACGCTTCGGTATCTGGATTCAAACTCAAGGACTACGTCTCACTGAAGTAGGTATTTAATCAGAGAGCAATAGCAGTATAGGACCTCTCAGTTTGCTTAAGACTATCATTAATTATATTATACATGTATTAATAACCATGTAATATAGGACATGGACATAGGCGTAGCCACATTATAGTATATTATAGACATATGCGAAGCTTCGCCCTCTTAACGTGCAAATTTCTGTAATCAATGGTAACACGTCCTGCCACCTACCGACGCTGGGGTTAGAAAGACGACGATGGCGTCTAACCACAAGGGTTGCGCTGTCGTTTACTGTAGCAATACTTACTATAATGTGAAAGGAAAGAAGAGATGGAAGTGGAAGAGAAGAAGGAGGAGGAGGAGGAGGAGGAGAAGAAGAAGAAAGAGGAGGAGAAGAAGGAGATGGAGGAAGAATAGAAGAAGAAGAGGAAGGAGAGGAAAGGCCAAAGAGTGCAGAGGACTGGAAGAGGAAGGAGAGGAAAAGGCCAAAGAGGGCAGAGGACGAGAAAAGGAATGATGAGGAGGCCAAAGAGTGCAGAGGACTGGAAGAGGAAGGAGAGGAAAAGGCCAAAGAGTGCAGAGGACAGGGGAAGAGGAAGGAGAGGAAAGGCCAAAGAGTGCAGAGAACGGGAAGAGGAAGGAGAGGAAAAGGCCAAAGAGTGCAGAGGACAGGAAAAGGAATGATGAGGAGGCCAAAGAGTGCAAAGGACTGGAAGAGGAAGGAGAGGAAAAGGCCAAAGAGTGCAGAGGACGGGAAAAGGAATGATGAGGAGGCCAAAGAGTGCAGAGGACTGGAAGAGGAAGGAGAGGAAAAGGCCAAAGAGTGCAGAGGACGGGAAGAGGAAGGAGAGGAAAAGGCCAAAGAGTGCAGAGGACAGGAAGAGGAAGGAGAGGAAAAGGCCAAAAGAGTGCAGAGGACAGGAAAAGGAATGATGAGGAGGCCAAAGAGTGCAGAGGACTGGAAGAGGAAGGAGAGGGAAAAGGCCAAAAGAGTGCAGAGGACAGGGAAGAGGAAGGAGAGGAAAGGCCAAAGAGTGCAGAGGACAGGGAAGAGGAAGGAGAGGAAAAGGCCAAAGAGTGCAGAGGACAGGAAAAGGAATGATGAGGAGGCCAAAGAGTGCAAAGGACTGGAAGAGGAAGGAGAGGAAAAGGCCAAAGAGTGCAGAGGACAGGAAAAAGGAATGATGAGGAGGCCAAAGAGTGCAGAGGACTGGAAGAGGAAGGAGAGGAAAAGGCCAAAGAGTGCAGAGGACGGGAAGAGGAAGGAGAGGAAAAGGCCAAAGAGTGCAGAGGACTGGAAGAGGAAGGAGAGGAAAAGGCCAAAGAGTGCAGAGGACGGGAAGAGGAAGGAGAGGAAAAGGCCAAAGAGTGCAGAGGACGGGAAGAGGAAGGAGAGGAAAAGGCCAAAGAGTGCAGAGGACGGGAAGAGGAAGGAGAGGAAAAGGCCAAAGAGTGCAGAGGACGGGAAGAGGAAGGAGAGGAAAAGGCCAAAGAGTGCAGAGGACGGGAAGAGGAATGAGGAGGAGGCCAAAGAGTGCAGAGGACGGGAAGAGGAAGGAGAGGAAAAGGCCAAAGAGTGCAGAGGACGGGAAGAGGAAGGATGGAGGAGGCCAAAGAGTGCAGAGGACGAAGGAAGAGGAAGGAGGAGGAGGAGGCCAAAGAGTGCAGAGGACGGGGAAGAGGAAGGAGAGGAAGAGGCCAAAGAGTGCAGAGGACGGGAAAGAGGAAGGAGGAGGAGGCCAAAAGTGCAGAGGACTGGAAAGGAAGGAGAGGAAAAGGCACTCTGCAGTGCAGAGGACTGGAAAAGGAATGATGAGGAGGCCTCTGCAGTGCAGAGGACTTTCCTCTCCTTCCTCTTCCCTGTCTCCTCTGCACTCTTTGGCCTCCTCCTCATTCCTCTTCTCGTCCTCTTCACTCTTTGGCCTCTTTCCTTTTCCCTTCCTCTGCACTCTTTGGCCCTTGCTCCTCCTTCTCCTCTTTCCGTCCTCTCTGCATTATTTTGCCTCCTCCTCATTCCTCTTCCCGTCCTCTGCACTTCCTTGGCCTTTTCCTCTCCTTCCTCTTCCCGTCCTCTGCACTCTTTGGCCTTTTCCTCTCCTTCCTCTTCCCGTCCTCTGCACTCTTTGGCCTCCTCCTCATTCCTCTTCCCATCCTTCTTTGATAATGCCATCCACGCGAACTTTCTTGCTTACCTTCTTAGCTACGGGCTTCCTCTTCCTCTCTGCCTGATCAAAACGTCCACTCACCACTCTACATCTCGTGACTCTTAAATAAGCCGCCATTGGGAGGTGAACCACGATCTGCAGACACTCGCACAGACGTGCATGGGACGTGTGCTGTAACCAATGTAGCGAACTGGGCCATAGATAGTTTTGGAGGATTTAATACCACTAGCCTATGTGTTAAGCATGAACCAGGAGCATGTGAATGACCTTGCACTTTAATATGCTTTTCTGATTAAATTGGAGGACGTGCATACTGTACCTTCAAACTCTTGACCCAAACGACAACCAAGGATCAGAGGGGTCAGCTACTCTGACCCCTCTGATCCTCTGGAAACCGGACTCTGACCGCCCTCGGACTACTCTTTTGGACAACCCTTCTGACTAGACGCAGTGCTCGTGAATAAGCTGGTGCCCTGCGCTTGGCTTTCAAGTGACGCTTTAGAAGTTTTGAGATTATGATTACGATTACTGTTAGCCTGTTAACACTGGTTATACAAACATAAATTTTGACATGACATTGAAATTAATAAGAATAATAGTTATGCATAGTGGGGGTGGGTATTTTTTGTAACATGTTCTGTGTTCACTCTGAGTAAACTGCACTGGGTAGGTTTTTGATATATCTTCAACAAACTACGGAACAGTGTATTAAGCCCCTTAAAGTACGAAGTTGTAGTATGCATTGTTCAAAATCACAGTACCCATATGTACCTATATTCATGTGTGGAACCCTTTAGCAATAGTATTCGAAGNAGCCATGTATTAAGCCTTTAATCTAGTCTTACCCTAACTTTTTTTCTTAATCTAATCAAATATAATCTAAACTAATCTGACCTAATTTAATCTATTTAAACCAGATCTAGCTCTATACTCTCATTGTAACAACAGGATCTAATCCAGTTGTGGTCTAACCTGTTCTAATCTAATCTAATCTAATCAAAGCCAGTAATATTTTATGATCCCTGCTAGGCTGGTCTGATTTAATACGTGTATAAGAATTTATATAGCGCCTATAATTGTAGTTACGGTGAGTGAGTGAGTGAGTGAGTGAGTGAGTGAGTGAGAGTGTGAGTGAGTGAGTGATTGAGCGAGCGAGCGAGCGATTGAGTGAGTGAGTGACTGACTGAGTGACTGAGTGACTGAATGACTGACTGAATGACTGACTGAGTGATTGACTGAGTGACTGAGCGATTGAGTGAGTGAGTGAGTGACTGACTGACTGAGTGACTGAATGACTGACTGAGTGATTGACTGAGTGACTGAGCGATTGAGTGACTGAATGACTGAATGACTGACTGAGTGATTGACTGAGTTACTGAGCGATTGAGTGAGTGATTGAGCGAGTGACTGAGTGACTGAGTGACCGAGTAACTGAGTCAGTGAGTGATTGAGCGAGTGAGATGCACATTTTTAGCTGTTGCTCTTCCTCTGATTCTTGCCTTCAATTATCGTCTGTTGCCATCGCTATCACTGTCATCATCGTCGTCATCACTGTCACCATGCATCATCATCGTCGCTGCTCGCTTCTTCGGTGCTACGCCCGTCGCTCTTCGTAGCATCCACCGGTCTGTTATCCCCACCATCCGAAGGCCGGATGTTGCTTCTTCTTTGGGATTCATCGCTGTCCGATGATTCAGTTTCTTCTTCGCTTTCGTTTCCTGCCTCAGCAGCCTTGGATGTCAAAGGAACTGATGGCTTTTGTTCATCTTCGGTTCTTCTTTTATCTTTGCCGCTCTGTGAGTTTCGTCTGTTCTTTGTTTTTTCTTCATCGTTCTGTGAAACTTCGTTGTCTTCATCAGTCGTTTCGTTGTTTCGTTGTCTGTTGATTTCTTCGTCTCCTACTTCGTCTCGCGAAACGCGCCGGACTTCCTTTGAACTGTCCAATCTCGGTGCCTTTGAACTTACCGCTCGTGGCTTTGAACTTACCGGTCTCGTCTTTGAACTGACCGATCTTGACTCTGAAGTTACCGGTCTTCTCTTTGAACTGACTGGTGCTGTCCTTGAACTGACTGGTGCTGTCTTTGAACTGACTGGTGCTGTCTTTGAACTGACTGGTGCTGTCTTTGAACTGACTGGTGCTGTCTTTGAACTGACTGGTGCTGTCTTTGAACCGACCGCCGTGCCTTTGTTGTCGCCGCCCGATTCCTTTTGATCTCTGTCCTCTTTGTCCGCCACCGTCCTTCCTCTACCGTCCGCTGCCGAAACTGTCCTAGTCCTTCTGTCCGTTTCCTCTCTTCTTCTTCTTCTTCCTTCCGTTGACTTCGTCCTGTATTGTCCGGAGTAAGCTGTACTGTATTGAGCCGTGCGAGGTCGGCTGAGGTAACGCATGTAGACTTCGCACTCCTTCGGCGAATGAAAGCCTAGCAAAGCAATATTAGCCATTTTAGTACTATTAATTAATAATTAACCTCTCCATGACTAATCAATAGGTCTAATTAACCCTTCTGCAGAGCTTAGCCTTCGAGTAGCGCGTTAGATATTTGTAGTTTACGATTACGATTAATGTTATGTTTCAGTATCACGCATTCAATAAGCACCACTATCTAATGAACACACGTCAATCGATGATGCTGAGCAATTGTGAGTGAAGGACTTACTCAAGGCTGAATTTAACCACTTGATATAGCGCCGGCGAATAAGTTGTTCTCCCTGCCACGGCTTTTGTGTAGCACTGAGATATTTCGGAGATTTACACTACATTACAGTGCATTACATCACATTCGTAATCGTAATCGAAGATTTATATAGCGCAACTCAAGAACAGAGGCGCTCCCGATCCGGGCCAGTGTCTTAACTGCAAAAGAGAGAGGCGCTTGCGGAACTGGTCAAAAGAAGTAGAAAAATTGCATAAGTTACTAATTACAATTACATAAGTTACTAATTACAATTACATAAGTTACTAATTACAATTACATAAGTTACTAACTACAATTACATAAGTTACTAATTACAATTACATAAGTTACTAATTACAATTACATAAGTTACTAATTACCATTATCGAGTCGATCGATAGTATATTTCCGAGTCGAGTCGATAGTATATTTTCCGAGTCGATAGTATTATTTTCCGAGTCGATAGATTATTTTCCGAGTCGATATTATTTTCCGAGTCGATAGTATATTTTCCGAGTCGATAGTATATTTTCCGAGTCGATAGTATATTTTCCGAGTCGATAGATTATTTTCCGAGTCGATAGATTATTTTCCGAGTCGAGTATATTTTCCGAGTCGATAGTATATTTTCCGAGTCGATAGTATATTTTCCGAGTCGATAGATTTTTTTTCCGAGTCGATAGTATATTTTCCGAGTATATTTTCCGAGTCGATAGTATTTTATATTTTCCGAGTCGATAGATATATTTTCCGAGTCGATAGTATATTTTCCGAGTCGATAGTATATTTTCCGAGTCGATAGTATATTTTCGATTATTTTCCGAGTCGAGTAGTATATTTTCCGAGTCGATAGTATATTTTCCGAGTCGATAGTATATTTTCCGAGTCGATAGTATATTTTCCGAGTCGATAGATTATTTTCCGAGTCGATAGATTATTTTCCGAGTCGATTATTTTAGTCGATTATTTTCCGAGTCGATAGTATATTTTCCGAGTCGATAGTATATTTTCGAGTCGATAGTATTATTTTCCGAGTCGATAGATATATTTTCCGAGTCGATATTTTCCGAGTCGATAGATTATTTTCCGAGTCGATAGTATATTTTCCGAGTCGATAGTATATTTTCCGAGTAGTATATTTTCCGAGTCGATAGTATATTTTCCGAGTCGATAGTATATTTTCCGAGTCGATAGATTATTTTCCGAGTCGATAGATTATTTTCCGAGTCGATAGTATTATTTTCCGAGTCGATAGTATATTTTCCGAGTCGATAGTATTATTTTCCGAGTCGATAGTATATTTTCCGAGTCGATAGTATATTTTCCGAGTCGATAGTATATTTTCCGAGTCGATAGAGTCGATAGTATATTTTCCGAGTCGATAGTATATTATTTTCCGAGTCGATAGTATATTTTCCGAGTCGATAGTATATATTTTCCGAGTCGATAGTATATTTTCCGAGTCGATAGATAGATTATTTTCCGAGTCGATATATTTTCCGAGTCGATAGTATATTTTCCGAGTCGATAGTATATATTTTCCGAGTCGATGTATTATTAGTCGATTTTCCGATATTTTCCGAGTCGATAGTATATTTTCCGAGTCGATAGATTATTTTCCGAGTCGATAGAGTATATTTTCCGAGTCGATAGTATATTTTCCGAGTCGATAGTATATTTTCCGAGTCGATAGTATATTTTCCGAGTCGATAGATTATTTTCCGAGTCGATAGTATTATTTTCCGAGTCGATAGTATATTTTCCGAGTCGATAGTATATTTTCCGAGTCGATAGTATATTTTCCGAGTCGATAGATTATTTTCCGAGTCGATAGATTATTTTCCGAGTCGATAGTATATTTTCCGAGTCGATCCGAGTCGATAGTATATTTTCCGAGTCGATATATTTTCCGAGTCGATAGTATATTTTCCGAGTCGATGTATTATTTTCCGAGTCGATAGATTATTTTCCGAGTCGATAGTATATTTTCCGAGTCGATAGTATATTTTCCGAGTCGATAGTATATTTTCCGAGTCGATAGTCGATAGTATTATTTTCCGAGTCGATAGTATTATTTTCCGAGTCGATAGTATATTTTCCGAGTCGATAGTATATTTTCCGAGTCGATAGTATATTTTCCGAGTCGATAGTATTATTTTCCGAGTCGATAGATTATTTTCCGAGTCGATATATATTTTCCGAGTCGATAGTATTATTTTCCGAGTCGATAGTATATTTTCCGAGTCGATATTATTTTCCGAGTCGATAGTATATTTTCCGAGTCGATAGTATATTTTCCGAGTCGATAGTATATTTTCCGAGTCGATAGATTATTTTCCGAGTCGATAGATTATTTTCCGAGTCGATAGTATTTTCCGAGTAGTATACTTTTCCGAGTCGATAGATTATTTTCGAGTCCGAGTCGATATTATTTTCCGAGTCGATAGTATATTTTCCGAGTCGATAGTATATTTTTCGAGTCGATAGATTATTTTCGAGTCGATAGTATATTTTCCGAGTCGATAGTATATTTTCCGAGTCGATAGTATATTTTCCGAGTCGATAGTCCGAGTCGATATTTTCCGAGTCGATAGATTATTTTATATTTTCCGAGTCGATAGTATATTTTCCGAGTCGATAGATATTTTCCGAGTCGATGTATTATTTTCCGAGTCGATAGTATATTTTCCGAGTCGATTGTATATTTTCCGAGTCGATAGTATATTTTCCGAGTCGATAGATTATTTTCGAGTCGATAGTATATTTTCCGAGTCGATAGTATATTTTCCGAGTCGATAGTATATTTTCCGAGTCGATAGTATTATTTTCCGAGTCGATAGTATATTTTCCGAGTCGATAGTATATTTTCCGAGTCGATAGTATTATTTTCCGAGTCGATAGTATATTTTCCGAGTCGATAGTATATTTTCCGAGTCGATAGATATTATTTTCCGAGTCGATAGATTATTTTCCGAGTCGATAGTATATTTTATATATTTTCCGAGTCGATAGTATATTTTCCGAGTCGATAGATTATTTTCGAGTCGATAGTATATTTTCCGAGTCGATAGTATATTTTCCGAGTCGATTTTCGATCGATATATTTTCCGAGTCGATAGATATTTTCCGAGTCGAGTATATTTTAGTATTATTTTCCGAGTCGATAGTATAGATAGATTATTTTCCGAGTCGATAGATATTTTCCGAGTCGATAGTATATTTTCCGAGTCGATAGTATATTTTCCGAGTCGATAGTATATTTTCCGAGTCGATAGTATATTTTCCGAGTCGATAGTATATTTTCCGAGTCGATAGTATATTTTCCGAGTCGATAGTATATTTTCCGAGTCGATAGTATATTTTCCGAGTCGATAGTATATTTTCCGAGTCGATAGTATATTTTCCGAGTCGATAGTATATTTTCCGAGTCGATAGTATATTTTCCGAGTCGATAGTATATTTTCCGAGTCGATTTTCCGAGTCGATATATTTTCCGAGTCGATAGTATATTTTCCGAGTCGATAGTATTATTTTTTTCCGAGTATTTTCCGACTCGATAGATATATTTTCCGAGTCGATAGTATATTTTAGTTTTCCGAGTCGATAGATTATTTTCCGAGTCGATGTATTATTTTCCGAGTCGATAGTATATTTTCCGAGTCGATAGATTATTTTCCGAGTCGATAGTATATTTTCCGAGTCGATAGTATATTTTCCGAGTCGATAGTATATTTTCCGAGTCGATAGTATATTTTCCGAGTCGATAGATTATTTTCCGAGTCGATCGATAGTATATTTTCCGAGTCGATAGTATTATTTTCCGAGTCGATAGTATTATTTTCCGAGTCGATAGTATTTTCCGAGTCGATAGTATATTTTCCGAGTCGATAGTATTATTTTCCGAGTCGATATTATTTTCCGAGTCGAGTATATTTTCCGAGTCGATAGTATATTTTCCGAGTCGATAGATTATTTTATATTTTCCGAGTCGATATTTTATTTTTTTCCGAGTCGAGTCGATAGATTATTTTCCGAGTCGATAGATTATTTTCCGAGTCGATAGTATATTTTCCGAGTCGATAGTATATTTTCCGAGTCGATAGATTATTTTCCGAGTCGATAGAGTCGATAGTATTATTTTCCGAGTCGATAGTATATTTTCCGAGTCGATAGTATATTTTCCGAGTCGATAGTATATTTTCCGAGTCGATAGTATATTTTCCGAGTCGATAGTATTATTTTCCGAGTCGATAGTATATTTTCCGAGTCGATAGATTATTTTATTATTTTCCGAGTCGATAGTATATTTTCCGAGTCGATAGATTATTTTCCGAGTCGATAGTATATTTTCCGAGTCGATAGTATATTTTCCGAGTCGATAGTATATTTTCCGAGTCGATAGTATATTTTCCGAGTCGATAGTATATTTTCCGAGTCGATAGTATATTTTCCGAGTCGATAGTATATTTTCCGAGTCGATAGTATATTTTCCGAGTCGATAGTATATTTTCGATAGTATTATTTTCCGAGTCGATAGTATATTTTCCGAGTCGATAGTATATTTTCCGAGTCGATAGTATATTTTCCGAGTCGATAGTATATTTTCCGAGTCGATAGTATATTTTCCGAGTCGATAGTATATTTTCCGAGTCGATAGTATTATTTTCCGAGTCGATAGTATATTTTAGTCGATATTATTTTCCGAGTCGATAGTATATTTTCCGAGTCGTATATTTTCCGAGTCGATATATATTTTCCGAGTCGATAGATTATTTTCCGAGTCGATAGTATTATTTTCCGAGTCGATAGTATATTTTCCGAGTCGAGTAGTATATTTTCCGAGTCGATCCGAGATATATTTTCCGAGTCGATAGTATATTTTCCGAGTCGATGTATTATTTTCCGAGTCGATAGTATATTTTCCGAGTCGATAGTATATTTTCCGAGTCGATAGTATATTTTCCGAGTCGATAGATTATTTTCCGAGTCGAGTCGAGTCGATGTATTATTTTCCGAGTCGATAGTATATTTTCCGAGTCGATAGAATATTTTCCGAGTCGTATTATTTTCCGAGTCGATAGAGTCGATAGTATTATTTTCCCGAGTCGATAGTATTATTTTCCGAGTCGATAGTATATTTTCCGAGTCGATAGTATATTTTCCGAGTCGATATTTTCCGAGTCGATAGTATATTTTCCGAGTCGATAGATTATTATTTTCCGAGTCGATAGTATATTTTCCGAGTCGATAGTATATTTTCCGAGTCGATAGTATATTTTCCGAGTCGATAGTATATTTTCCGAGTCGATAGTATATTTTCCGAGTCGATATTTTCCGAGTCGATAGTATATTTTCCGAGTCGATAGTATATTTTCCGAGTCGATAGTATATTTTCCGAGTCGATAGTATATTTTTCCGTATATTTTCCGAGTCGATAGTATTATTTTCCGAGTCGATTATTTTCCGAGTCGATAGATTATTTTCCGAGTCGATAGATTATTTTCCGAGTCGATAGTATATTTTCCGAGTCGATAGTATATTTTCCGAGTCGATAGTATATTTTCCGAGTCGATAGTATATTTTCCGAGTCGATAGTATATTTTCCGAGTCGATAGATTATTTTCCGAGTCGATAGTATTATTTTCCGAGTCGATAGATTATTTTCCGAGTCGATAGATTATTTTCCGAGTCGATAGATTATTTTCCGAGTCGATAGTATATTTTCCGAGTCGATAGATATTTTCCGAGTCGATAGTATTATTTTCCGAGTCGATAGTATATTTTCCAGTCGAGTCGATAGATTATTTTCCGAGTCGATAGTATATTTTCCGAGTCGATAGTATATTTTCCGAGTCGATAGTATATTTTCCGAGTCGATAGATTATTTTAGTCGATAGATTATTTTCCGAGTCGATAGATTATTTTCCGAGTCGATAGTATATTTTCCGAGTCGATAGTATATTTTCCGAGTCGATAGTATATTTTCCGAGTCGATAGTATATTTTCCGAGTCGATAGATATATATTTTCCGAGTCGATTATTTTCCGAGTATTATTTTCCGAGTCGAGTCGATCGAGTATATATTTTCCGAGTCGATAGATTATTTTCCGAGTCGATAGTATTATTTTCCGAGTCGATAGTATATTTTCCGAGTCGATAGTATATTTTCCGAGTCGATAGATATTTTCCGAGTCGATAGATATTATTTTCCGAGTCGATGTATATTTTCCGAGTCGATAGTATATTTTATTATTTTCCGAGTCGATAGTATATTTTCCGAGTCGATAGTATATTTTCCGAGTCGATAGTATATTTTCCGAGTCGATAGATTATTTTCCGAGTCGATAGTATTATTTTCCGAGTCGATAGTATATTTTCCGTATAGTCGATCGATATTATTTTCCGAGTCGATAGTATATTTTCCGAGTCGATAGTATATTTTCCGAGTCGATAGTATATTTTCCGAGTCGATAGTATATTTTCCGAGTCGATAGATTATTTTCCGAGTCGATAGATTATTTTCCGAGTCGATCCGAGTCGTATATATTTTCCGAGTCGATAGTATATTTTCCGAGTCGATAGTAATATTTTCCGAGTAGATTATTTTCCGAGTCGATGTATTATTTTCCGAGTCGATAGTATATTTTCCGAGTCGATCCGAGTATATTTTCCGAGTCGATAGTATATTTTCCGAGTCGATAGTATATTTTCCGAGTCGATAGTATATTTTCCGAGTCGATAGAATATTTTCCGAGTCGATAGATTATTTTCCGAGTCGATAGATTATTTTCCGAGTCGATAGTATATTTTCCGAGTCGATTTTCCGAGTCGATAGTATATTTTCCGAGTCGATAGTATTATTTTCCGAGTCGATATTTTCCGAGTCGATATTATTTTCCGAGTCGATAGTATATTTTCCGAGTCGATAGTATATTTTCCGAGTCGATAGATTATTTTCCGAGTCGATAGATATTTTCCGAGTCGATATAGTATATTTTCCGAGTCGATATTTTCCGAGTCGATAGTATTATTTTCCGAGTCGATAGTATATTTTCCGAGTCGATAGTATATTTTCCGAGTCGATAGTATATTTTCCGAGTCGATAGTATATTTTCCGAGTCGATAGTATTATTTTCCGAGTCGATAGTATATTTTCCGAGTCGATAGTATATTTTCCGAGTCGATCCGAGTCGATATTATTTTCCGAGTCGATATTTTATATTTTCCGAGTCGATAGATTATTTTCCGAGTCGATAGTATTATTTTCCGAGTCGATAGTATTATTTTCCGAGTCGAGTCGATATTATTTTCCGAGTCGATAGTATATTTTCGAGTCGATTATTATTTTCCGAGTCGTCGATAGTATATTTTCCGAGTCGATAGATTATTTTCCGAGTCGATAGTATATTTTCCGAGTCGATAGTATATTTTCCGAGTCGTATATTTTCCGAGCGATGCAGCGCTCGTGAATAAGCTGGTGTTCTGCGCTTGGCTTTCGAGTGGCGCTATAGAAGTTGAGAGTGTGCGATTACTATTACGGCATAAGCTTTCTAGTGGCCTAAGTCTGATGTGTTCTAATGAAGTAAGTAAGTATATCCTTTATTGCACCAACTGCTAACCGCATTTTGCTTTATATTCTACAATTGTCTATAATCTCAAATGCTACATTTTAATTTCTATTGTTCTTCAAACTGTGAAGTGTACAGATTAGATTTATATAGAGTGAAATCACGGGCAGAAGTCGTTTTCATTTGTGGAAGCATTGTTGAAATCGATAGGTCCACTCTCATCTGAAGAGTCCCCTTGAAGAGGCGCTATATAAATTAGTGATTACAATGACAATTGATCTGATCTACTTGTGACAATGCAAAAGAAATCAGTCAAGTGAGTGAGCGAATGAATGAGCGAGTGAGTAAGTGAGTGAGTGAGCGAGCGAGTGGTAGCAGGAAAGGTTAGCGGAAAAACCTACTGAGATCTTCAACATCCTGAATGGGACTCTAGCCACAATTTACTTTTTCGACTACTTAAGCCACCGCACGTTTGGATTTACGGCCTGTTACATAGTCTAATAGAGATGCCGGTTGCTAGGTTACGTCTCTTCTCGGAGGGGGAGGAGTTTAGACCGTCTGGGTAATTTGCATAAACATATAGACAGCATATAGTAGCTTATAGGCCTACGTGTATATGTATACAGTGCTATGCACACACAACATTGCATATAATGTGTATATATATATATTGTATAATTGTATTGTATTGTATTGTATTGTATTTAGACATTTATAAAGCGCTTCTCACAGTAATACCCAATCAGAAGCGCTCCCAGTGCGAAGAACTCTGCGAAATAAAATACAGCCCGTAAAAACAAAGTTTTTACTATATCCATCTAGTATCCTATAATGCGTCTTACGAAGCAGTTACCTCTACAAATATATAGTCCGCGTTCATTTTACGACATAGCATGCGTTTAATGAGGCAGCGCACCCGTTTCTGTTGCGGCCAATGGCAACGCTGGCCAATGGCAACGCTGCGTATCGGAAAAGGGGATTCCCCGATTCGAAAAGTTGAGTCCCCGATTCTATAAGCTAGCCTTTTTTGGGGGAGCTGAAATTTTGATAGAATGAAGTGTCTGCGAGGGCGAGTCTATCTGCCAAGTTTCATGACGATTGAATGATTGTAAGTGATCGAATTAGTCGTCGCAAGATTTGACTTTTAGCCTGTGGCTCAAGCAATCAATCAAGCAAGATTCCCGCAAGTTAAACTAGATGGATAATAAAATACAGCCCGTAAAAACAAAGTTTTTTACTATATCCATCTAGTATCCTATAATGCGTCTTATGAAGCAGTTACCTCTACAAATATATAGTCCGCGTTCATTTTACGCCTGCGGCCAATCACAACGCTGGCCAATGACAACGCTGCGTATCGGAAGAGGGGATTCCCCGATTCGAAAAGTTGAGTCCCCGATTCTATAAGCTAGCCTTTTTTGGGGAGCTGAAATTTTGATAGAATGAAGTGTCTGCGAGGGCGAGTCTATCTGCCAAGTTTCATGACGATTGAATGATTGTAAGTGATCGAATTAGTCGTCGCAAGATTTGACTTTTTAGCCTGTGGCTCAAACAAGATTACAAGATTACAAGATTTCCGCAAGTTAAACTAGATGGATAAAAAGAAACGTCTTAAGACAACGAGAAGAGGCCGAAATACCCCCAGTTAGGATCACAGATCGAATCGTAGAGGGAAGGTCATTCCAGAGCATAGGACCAACAGATGCATAAGCGCGATGCTGGGCAGTAGCAGTCCGCGACCGAGGTACGAGAAGGTCATGCCGGTCTAAGGAGCGGAGTGGGCGACCAGAGGCAGCCGAAAGGGGTCGGCGAATTGAATCAGAAAGATAGCGAGGGGCCAGACCTAAGAGCACCCTGGATGTAAGAAATAGAATTTTGAACCGAATTCGGGCGATGAGGGGAAGCCAATGTAATGTTGAGGTCTCAGCGGCCTATGTTGAGGCCTATATTTATATATATATATATAGGCCTATAAATTACCCGGTAGTATGCTAATACGCAATGCATGCATAGTGTGTAGGCTACATGTATGTTTTTGTATGTGTAATACTTTTGTTTAGGCATGTGTGTGTGTGTCTGTGTCTGTGTCTGTGTCTGTGTGTGTCTGTGTCTGTGTCTGTGTGTCTGCGTGTGCGTGTGCGTGAGTGTGTTTATACGTAGTAGGTAGATTCAAAACAAATCCGTAATTTCCTTCGGATTGTCTCGTATGCATTTGGAATTCGATGCGGTCGCATTTCAATCCGTGGCGTCTCATTTGTAAATGAATTCGGACTATTGAGTACACGAGGACCGAATCCTTTGCAGACTACGAGACTATAGTTAGGCCTCAACATAGGCCGGTTAGGCCTCAATTAGACCGGCTAAAATTCGATCGGTTAAATCAGTCTAAATCAAATCTGTGCGAGACTAGAGAACGGTCCGAAAAGATGAACAGTTAGGGTGACATAATTACAGACAGGCAGGCAGGCAGGCAGGCAGGCAGACAGACAGACAGGCAGACAGGCAGGCCTACAGACAGACAAAAACAAATATTCCGTCGTATGGTCGTGTGTACTCTTCCGAACTTTGGAAAGAGGGTAATATCAAATGCTGTTAAGTTGTATTGCATTAAATACAGTTGTATTGTATCTTGTGTCTACTACCAGAGGAGAAAATCTGTACATAACTTTGAGGGACGGATTTTGGGGGCCAGATTTTTGCATTTTGGGGAGATAGGCCCCAGTCAAAACTTTGCATGGGGAGGGACAGTCCCCCTCTGTCCCCTCTGATTTACGCCACTGTCTGCTACAGAAAAATGTAAGCACAGCAACGAGATGGTATTCGCGAGCTCCACACTTCTAAAGCTAAGCCCAGGGTAGGCCTACTATAATAGGCCCGGTTTATTACATTGAGTAGAGCCTACGTCCCTTGCGAATCTGTGTGCGCGGTTCTCTGTTTGCATTTCGATGCATGGTGGCTTATTTCAGAGGTTTAAATCGCGGGCCAGCACGGGGACCTTAAATGGCGTGGCACCCATTTAGGGTAGTCCCTAAATCACGAATTCACGGAGATCACGGAAACCGTGAATTTTGCCGTTTGCCGTGATTTTCCGTGATTTTTCACATTTTCAGCACTTTTGTAAAAACACGTTAAAAATGGTTGCGAAACACGTCAAAAATGGCGTCGACGATCAAAAACAGCGCGGAACCACTAAATTACTTTAAGAATTCTCGTTACTACCCCCTCGAAAATTATTCTTGGAAAATTGTCGTTACTACCCCCGCCCTTCGAGAAAATTCTTGGAAAACACGGTGTCGTGAATTTTTGTATTTTTGCAAAAGTATGCCGTGATTTTTTTCACTTTTTGACCGTGAATTAGGGACTACCCTACACCCATTCAAACGGGCAGCGGTGTTGAAGGATCTCACCCGATTAATTCCTACAAAATTAACAGGGTCGAGATCATATGGTTCTCTAGCACGGTCCGTACATGGGGACCTTTAAAATCGTGGCACCCACTCAAAGGGAATGCGGTGGTGAAGTATTAGGCTACCTGAAAAATGAGCAGGGTCGAGGCCACACGTTAGCTCTAAGCCTACAAAACAATACAAGACAGCTTACTTTGACATTGCCGTCCTTCCAAAGTTCAGAAGTGCACACACGACCGTACCATCACAGATACAATTATATTGCAGAGCAATTGTGCGCGAAGGACTTGCTCAAGGTCCCTACACAGTAACTGCCTCGGGCAAGGCTTTGAACCCGTATTCTCCGCGTTACAGGCCGAGCGCTCTAACCAGTCGGCCACTGTGCCACACTCAAAAGTCGTGCTGTCCTAAGACTAAGCATATTGGTGCAATTACAACTCCAGTTCTCTGCAATCTGTCCAACTCAATCAGATATATGGGGGCGCGGTGGTGTAGGGGTATGTTCGGTGCCTTGCAGCCGGAGGGTTGCGGGTTCGAATCCACCTCAACGGGGGTATGTTCGGTGCCTTGCAGCCGGAGGGTTGCGGGTTCGAATCCACCTCAAAGGGGTATGTTCGGTGCCTTGCAGCCGGAGGGTTGCGGGTTCGAATCTACCTCAAGGGACCCTGGGCAAGTCCTTCACTCGCAATTGCTCATGCGCTTCGGCGTGAAACTCCGATTCAGTGTCCGCGCTGTAGTCGGGAAGCGCCTCTGAATAGAAATCTTGAAGGGGCGCTATATAAATATCTGAAATGAAAATGAATATATACAGATTGCATTTGAACGAAACAACTGGTTACTAACCGTGACTCTTCCCTACGCCTGTGTCTTAACACTTCTATAGAAACTTATGTCCAGTGTTAAAAGCAGAGACGTTTGAAAGCACTCTGTGTCTGTATTGCACTCCTACAGCGTCGATGGCAACATTTCAGCCAGTCAACACGTCCCACCATGCACAGAAGTAGTTGTCTGGCTAAAGCCGAAACGCACTTTGCGCCGCGTATAGGCATAATGTGCATTATATAATTATCTCTGGTGCGCGCACACAAACGCACACACACACCAGATGTATTATATGTGTATATAGGCATATATATAGGCCTGCTATATATATATATATATATATATATATATATATATATATATATACCGGGTATTAGGCCTATAGGCTTTATACGGTGAGCAGTGTCCAAGGTAGGCCTAGTCTTGCACGATGTATCGTATGGTTGCCTAGGAACTTCGGATCGAGTAGCAACAAGTTGTTGAATGTCAGACGCGAGCTGATACTCTGATATCTCTGTTATGGTCGGCTTATATACATAGCCCTATACACATACAATACACACCAACCAGTGTTGTCCCATGGGTCGGATCAGAGTTTGGGGAAATTCAGTTGGTCAGGTTTTAAACATCAACCACCGGACGCAATGGTAATCTCCGAACATCGAAAGCCCTACTTGAAAGTCTATAAAAAGCATATGTAGGTTATATGTAAATAACTAAATATATGAGATAAGTAAATACTCTATCGGTTTGGCTTGTACTCTATCGGTTTGGCTTGTACTCTATCGGTTTGGCTTGTACTCTATCGGTTTGGCTTGTACTCTATCCGTTTGGCTTGTACTCTATCGGTTTGGCTTGTACTCTATCGGTTTGGCTTGTACTCTATCGGTTTGGCTTGTACTCTATCTGTTTGGCTTGTACTCTATCGGTTTGGCTTGTACTCTATCGGTTTGGCTTGTACTCTATCCGTTTGGCTTGTACTCTATCGGTTTGGCTTCTACTCTCAATAGGCCCCTAGGGACTTTGATGACTTTTAAGCAGCACTGAAAGCTTTATGTAGCCCATGTATGATTGTAATATTTTTTATGTAATCTAGGCCCAACTGTTTTGGATCGAACTATTTTCGTTCACATATTACTTATCCTATAAATATTTTGGCATATTTATTGAAAAGGTGTTCGAATTTAAATATTATATATTTTCTACTTCTTCTCTGTTTTTGAAACTGTTTCCTGCCGCACGTGAATATCTTATGCAGACCTACACGTACGTTACTTAATATTCACATCTAGAATGGGATAAAGAACTTAACGACAAGGCCTATTATGAGTATTAGGGGTAAAGAACTAATGACTCAGTGGACGGGATTTCCCAGTTCGGCTACAAGTCCAAATTTACCAGATGAGCTATTTTGGATAGGTCTATATATTATACTATATAGACACATAATTATGTTTGGATAATGGGTTGAAGTGCAGCAGCCTATAGTTGGTCTGCTTGTAGGCCTATAGCTTGTGACAAAGCAACCCCGCACGTCGGACTCTATCCCCAGCCTATCAATCTACTATATAACCAGTAGCATATTTAGATTCGGTAAGGCGTAATTGTTCCGACGTTTTAATTGATTTTCTCTCATTATAACAGTCTGCTGTTGCTCTGAATACAGCCTACTTGATTGCCATTCTTTCCATTTCTACCTTTCATTCATTCTCTAACAGCGACGTGGCCTAAATACTGACGTTTGGCGTGTTATAGGCGAATCCGGGAAAAGGAAGTTATATAATTATAGACAATTAGTCATATTAAAAACCCAACATATTTAATCAGAAAGGCAAAACTACAATAGTTTGTTGGAAAATGATTCACAAACGATGTAAATTAGAGTGCGACTTTCCAGAAACATGTTTGCCTATTTAATTACAACACTGCCCTAATCAAGAATAGTACCACAAACCCAACGAGATATAATTATTATAAGCGCGATATATTTCTATATTATACATATCAATGTGATATATTTATATATTATGCATCTCAATGTGCGGACCAGATCTTGTGTTGTGAACAGTGACATTGATAACTTAGATCTATTCACTTATTCATATCGCTTAAATCAAAATGTGATACGAAGGTGAACGATAGACTTTTGCACCAACCACAGTGAAGCTTCTATGCTGCGCTGTCGAAGATCGGCCAGTTAAACAAATAAAGGCCACCTTGCGCAGCAGAGCGAAGAGGTCTACAGCCATGGATAGATAAGACCGAGATTCATGGCTGCCTTAGATCAGATAAGAACATCGAGCAAGTCAGTTACGAATAAATATGAGTGAAGCGATGTTTAAGATAGATCTCAGCCGACGGCTGTCGAGACAAATGAACTGAGTTTTCGCGAGGTTCAGCCGCAGGAGGTTGGGAGAGATCCAGACACAGAATGCCTCCGATGGCTATCTCTTTCAACATGTCCATATCTAGCTCACGCAGGACGCATATTTTCATATTGGACTTGTATTATAGATCACTATTTCGGTCACACATAATGCCTATGGAAATGCTGGCAGGGAAAGCTTTTTTCTACAGCGGGATCATGACCGTATGATTGAGTATCACCTGCACATTGGCAGGTGATACTCAACCTTACGGTCATGATCCAGCTGTAGAAAAACTCAAACCACGAAAGGACGTGGTTTGAGTCGGCTTGTAGAGAACACCTAACTTGGTCTGTCGTATGGCTCCATTTTAGAACCTGAGGTCCTAAAATGGAGCCATACGACAGACCAAGTGAGGTGATCGAATGTGTCGAATAAAAAATGCTACGAACTGAGTACGTCGACAGAGGAATGAACACAACACGACAGGGTTTGTGTCCGCATTGTAGGCGGTTGCAAAATGTTAAAGCAGGACTGTGGCAGGCAACAGACAACGCGGGCAACACAGCCTTGAACCGGACAAGGAAGTTGCCACGTGCTGAATTTGTGTCGATCTTGACGCATGAGTGACTACTTTCTTGTGCGAAACATTCATTACTGCTGACTACTTCGCTACAGGTTGGATTAAATATATTAAAGTTTTATCTTCTCATGTAACCAGCTATAACATGAATCTTGTGCTTTATAAAGCCAGTGTGGGTTGTAGAACTGCACATACGTGCTGTAGGCCTACTTGCCTGAATACTTCATGACTTATGTTACCGCGTATACAACGGCCAATCATTTAAAAACAGGGTATACGGCTGAGAAATTACTGTAGTAGAGTCTAAAAGCCCCTCATTAGAAGTCTATAGGCCGATGGCACAATAGAGTTGGCCTAGGCTTAGGCGTACTTGAAGGCCATGTTTTGCCTGTAGTACATGCCAACAACAAGCATTCTTGTAATGGTTGTATGAATGCTTAGTGATTTCTGCATCTCGAGGTAAAATATGAGTTTTAAGTGATTGTTGAATTATATACAAAGAGTGTAGACTATGACAGCATTCTGACCAGTGTGTACTGCACTAGAATTTGAGCAAGTTATAGGTTTATCCAGCCTGAGCCTAGCCATATGATATGCACAGCTGTATAGTCCAGTGGGGAGTAAGGATAAAAGCAAGCGATCATTTTCATTGAACTTCATGAACCACCTCGCAATTTGATTACTACTTTCATCATTCTTTGAAGTAAGTGCGTACCAGCCGCTATCAGGGTACAACGACACTTAATATTATCAGTTGACATATTAACTTGTATCAAAGAAACAGTCTACAATGCTATGTAGTAATTGAGCAACTCTATTTACGGGACTTATAATGGCTTTTTCTGGGTTCTTCCTAGACATCTAAATTGATTTTTGTTCTAATATCTAAACTAATAATTGTTGTCAATACAACAAGACACACTTCAATTCATATGGCTTGGTGGCCGCCTTCAGATCAATAAGATTGATACTGATTCCCTTCATCTTAGATTTCCCACATCCACTTCTCCTGTTCTGTTCGTGACCTGGGAATTATCTTGGATTCTTCCCTTTCTTTTACTAACCAGGTCAACTCGGTTTCCAGATCTTGCTTCTACCATCTGCGCCAACTACGTTCCATTCGCAGCTCTCTTTCACTGCATGCCATTACTACTCTGATCCACGCCTTGATCTGCACTCGGGTCGACTTTGGGAACGCTGCATACATTGGACTCTCCGCCTCCTAATACTCACAAACTCCAGTCCATTCTTAATGCAGCTGCTCGGCTTATAGGCGCCATTCCAACGTCTGCCCATATCTCAGGCTATAAATTTTGATGCAATGCACTACAGTTGTAGCTGATGTCTATTCACTTCATTCATTCATTACGAAGATTTATATAGCGCTCCTTCAAGGTTACTACTCAGGAGCGCTCCCGACCCCAGCACGGCTGAAAAGGACAGTTTTGAGGCAAGAATATCACTTAATTAGCAATCATTGATACAGCGTCTCTGCTTAGCCTCTAAGTAGAAGAAACAAGAAAACTCAACATGAGAGATAATAGGTGCTGGTGAGATATTCCACTACATTGACGAATGCAGTAGCATGGACCTGAAGTGAATTTGCGTAAAAAATGATTATCTTTCAGATGGACGAATTAATTAAAGACATTAAATCTCTGGGTAAAGGAAACAGCGGGACCTCTTCTCAACGCGACGCATTCGAAGAGAAATATAAGAAAACGTTCACGAAAACGCTGGGGAGCCTCAGGTGAGTTTGACGGTCACCTAGTGGTAGAAAGCTGAACCGAAAATATTATATCTTCGTTTGATATTTTTCAAACTGACAAGTACGCAGTACGATTACAATTAATAGCAGGCCTATGATCACAAGTTATTGATCACAAGTTATTACAGGAGTCGAATTTAACTGTTTGGCAGCCATGTAAAGCACCCATCACGTCCTACTGCTGATTTTTAACGACATCTGGCGAATGAAAAGGCTGAGTCGACCTTTTTAGGCAGGGTAGCGGGAAGCGATCCCGCGCCCGTTACCTCTTCATGCCAGAGTGTTACCATTACCCTAAACCCCCTCCCAGGGAGGAGGGGTTGAGGAGGTGTTTTACCGTCATTCTCAGTTTATCTTAGATTAATGCCTTTGTTTAATATGTATTTACTTACGACACATTATCTTAAACCGAAATAAAAAATCTTTTCTCAACATATTTTTGAATCGTAGCGATGAAGAGAAAGCGAAACTGGATGACGTCCTGTACGCTGCAATTCGAAGCGGCAACAACATTGCCATGGAAACGATAAGTAATCCCATATTCGACAAAAGAAAACTCATTGACTGGAAGGTTAGTCGTAACAATTTACAAGTGTAGAGTTTAGAAAAAGTAAGCAATTGTTAAAATTTGCCAACATCAATACTGTTTATTTGTGTCTTTAATCTATGAAATAGCTTTGACTCATTTTCAAACTGTGAGTTATGATCAATTTTTAGAGATGATACTGTGTTTTCCTATGTTCCAGAATCGCCCAGACTTGATTGACAGCATGATTGACATTCTTATAGAAACTGCCACCGACAGAAGCGAAGTAGCGCGCGGTTATCAGTTCATACCGTTTGTTACGAAACTTCTGGATATGCTGAAGTGAGTCCTAGCCATAATCATAGTGGTATATGGTCCACTTTATTAGTGACAGGATACCTTTCAATGTAGTGCTAATTTATTCTTGCTCTTTCTTACACTCATATAAACTTTTTTATCTTTTGGTTTTAAACCTGATGCTCCCTTTAACAGACCTCTGGGATTCCCACACGAAATAAATAATCAATCCGGTTAAAAAATTTCGTATAGGCCTATATCTGGAATGAGATGCTAATTGCACGGACACTGATCCGCTATAGTTTATAGTCATAATACGACACTAATAGTTATCAAACAATCTTTTCTCAATCTGTCCGACAGCATGGCTGATGCTAAGATATTGAACGAATTGGCTCTATATTAATGCCTAATTAATGAATTGCATAATAATTTACTTTATGTTATATATCAAGTCTAGATAAGCAATTTTGATATAAGGAAACCAGATCAATTGTTTAATTATTACTTTGTATAAAAGGCTACTACAGTAAAAACTTCCTAATTTGCGACCAATTTATAGTTTTGATAGCATGAACTGTATATTGTTATCTGGTACTCTGACTGCATAGAAGGCTACTGTCGTAATCGCTTCCAAATTTAGAGCTTACTTACAATTATTTCATAGTTCATGAAGTCAGCATTAATTTTTCTACGTTACCTGGTTGTTAATCGAAACTGACACTACCGGTACCTGGTGACTGATTTGTTTTCGTTGAAAGTCTATAAATAAGCTGTTTCCACGACTTAACTCGCTGAGTGCTGAAAACACGAGAGTTTACGAACATCACCTTGATTACTTTATATTCGTAGAGGGTATCAGTTGCTAGAGAAGCACGCTAACAAACTGTTTGAAGTGATTCGCGAAGCGTTCAAATCTTTCGAACAACCTGAAACTCCGATACACAGCACAGCTTTGTTGTTCATTGTAAAGTTTCCTTGGTTGGTAAGCCACGTCTTTCTTAAAATTTCTAGTGATTATGATAAGTGTGATTATGAAGATGACGACGATGACACCGACAATCATACTAGTAATAGATACAACAATGACAAAGATGATGATAGTGACGACAGTGTTGGCGGTAATGATGACAAGAACAGTAACAACGACAAAAAGCAGCTGTAAAAATAAAAAATAACAACGCCAATGATGATTGTTATTAATAATCATGATACTGCTGCTGCTGCCTGCTACTACTACTGCTGCTGCTGCTGCAGCAGCTGCTACTATTACTACTACGACGTCTTCTTCTTCTTCGATTACTACTACTACAACATTTGCTACAACTACAACTAATAATGATAACTTAATTATAATTATTAAAGGAACATCCGGATTTCGTGGTTGAGACTGTGAAATTGATAAAGGATGCGGTTAAATTGAATCCTGACATTCCAGAAGGGTCTTGGCCATATACGAACACAGAAAATATCTTCACCATGATGCTTCTTCTTCAGCCTGGGTAAGAAAAACTTTCTTACAAAATATGAGGTGAAGTCAATCGATAACAGGAGGCATGATTCTTTGTAAATGTGTGAACTTAGTTAGGACTAAAGCAGAAAATTTTCAAGCAGCAATTTCTTCTAATACGCTTCATCGCCTCTGAGGGCTAGGCCTGTTAAAATCGATTATAATATCTATCATTTTAAATTGAATGCCTTTCAGGTTGGCCAGCATAAATATTTTGGATTACACTGCTTCAAAGGTTTCGATTTTTATAACCATCAGCAGCAGCAGACAAGACTCGCCTGGTTTGGTAACCATAATTATATCAGTGTTTATAGGAGTCATGAAATGACGTTACATAAACACTCATATACACAGAGTTTGTAGCTGACCAGTCTTGCACTAAATTACAGGGCCACGTGTTGAACCCACTTCTCCAACCGCTGAGACTATAGCCCTACTTATGAGCTCGAGACTGCACGACCGAATTATCTCTAGGGCGGACAACCTAACGAGGCAAACGCTTTTGACAAGAATGTTTCACCCCGTTTAAATTTTATGTAGGCCTAAACTAACGTGCGGTATAATAAACAATATACTTACTTACGTACTTACTTACATAGTGCAACCGTTCCGTCGCAGACAGCTTAAAAACATTCTCCATCTATGTTAAGCTGCACCTTTTAGATCTGATAAATGGCCATGTTTAGAACCTGGTGAGGTTCCGAAGGCGCTATATAAATATATATAAAATATATAGTGGGCGTTATATAAAAAGTCAGATATATATATATTTATATATATATAAATAGACGTATGCATATTATCCTGTTAAAACAAATGTTTATTTTATCATACAGGAAGAACGTGCATTTGCTAGCACTGAATCATGTGACGGAACTCTTCAAATTTTGTGCCCAGCAGGATTTCCAGTGCTCGGAAGATCCGAGTAAAAAGAACATTTGCTACAACCTGCTGCAATCGATCATGCAACAGTTCCTAAGCTGTGTAAATATTCAGATTATGCTCAGAAACTAATTATTAGACCAACGAATATAGTCGCCATTTCACCTCAAATGGGTTCATTTAATCCCAATAAAACCTTCATTGCATAACATCACAATGACTTACATTATGGCATTAATTTCGTTATATTTTATACCTACCGCGACATTTTGCGCGTAAATGGACTAGCGATTTTTGCAATAAGAAGCGCTGCACAACATTTTAAAGTACTATACGACTTTCAGAGGAGCATATGGCAACTGTAGTCTGTAGAGAAGGTACAGGCCAATCTTTCTATACAAAATAATAAGCATTTCCATAGAAAGAAATTTCAGATGCCACACGTAGCCTATATATACTGCATACATTTCGCTTCTAGGGTCATACGATTCCTGAACTCGTAAGACCGATGATGGCGGATATTCGGGATCTGTGGGAGTGTGGCGATGAGAAGCTGCGACAATGCGCTAACGACATCATTGGAGCCATGGGCGACCAGGCAGACCTCGTAGGAGACGAAACGGGTGTACTTCTCGAACAGTTTCTCAGCGGGAAACAACCGAATATCGCCGGTAACAACATTACTACGATGCAATTGTAATTTTAAATAATTGATTCATGTAGAGCATCTACGAGAGAACCCAATCAGACGTGTCCCCGACCTGACAACAAAAACACCGCTCGTCAATAAACTGGTGCCCTGCGCTTGGCTTTCGAGTGGCGCTTTAGAAGTTTGGAGTTCACGGTTATAATTAATAAAACTAAGTTCGAACCGAATTGTTTCAAGCGCTTACAAAATCCAGGTGAAGAAAGGAGCCAATGTTATAGGTAGCTAGGCAATCTATTCCTGATAGTTCATTCATTCATTCATTCATTCTGGAGACTTATATAGCGCCCCTTCAAGAAATCTACTCAGAAGAGCGATAGTTGGATCTATACTATTAAAGCTTTGATGCTGCGTCGTGGAATTTCAGGCCGTGCGACAATCACACGTAATATGCTATATCATGTTATGTCTTCGAAGTTATAAACACACACAAGTGCATAGAAGAGAAACAGGTGGTTTACTACATTATCTTATAAGTGACGGGAAGAGTGTGAGTATTTGCACTCCTTATATTTCCTTCAACAGCCGTCCTTTTAAATGTCAAGAATCCTCAAAGTAGTCTTGTATGTATGTATGTATGTATGTATGTATGTATGTATGTATGTATGTATGTATGTATGTATGCATGTATGTATGTATGTATGTATGTATGTATGTCTGTATGTATGTATGTATGTATGTATGAGCACTTGTTATTGCGCCCCTTCAAGATTTCTACTCAGAGGCGCTCCCGACTATACAGCGCGGACACTGAATCGGAGTTTCACGCCGAAGCGCATTAGCAATTGCGAGTGAAGGACTTGCCCAGGGTCCTTACGCGGCAGCTTGAGGGTGGATTCGAACCCGCAACCCTCCGGCTGGAAGGCACCGAACATACCTTTACACCACCGCGCCCCACTTGTAGTCTTGTAGTTGAAGTGCAACATGAAGACAGCAGCCTGGTGACCGAAGGACTTTGACTGGGGAGCAGTGTCCGCCCTTTCTACAGCACCCAATTTGACTCCCTCTTATCAGACAAATTTTAGTTGTTAATTAGTACGCGATATTATTCTTATCGCATACGTTAATCTTTATAATTAATTCACTGTGGAAGCTTACATATTGCTCGTACTCATGTGACAGTTGTATCAATAATATCAGCTTATATGATCTGATTGTAGGTAAGCTGCTTGAGATGTATAAGAACCACCCCGAAACGTTTTATCCTTTCTTGCCGAGGTTTCTGCAGCTAATTACAAGTGGAAGCTGGTACAAAGTGCTTGTAGTGCAGTTACTTACGGAAGTTGCGAAAAAAGCTCCCGAGGTAAATAAGTAGTTTTAGGTTAACATGCAGGCTTAGCCTATTCTTGATACTTTTTTCAAGTTAGACTTCTTCTTCTGGTTTATTTTACGCTAAACATGTAGGCTTAGCCTATTCTTGATACTTTTTTCAAGTTAGACTTCTTCTTCTGGTTCTTTGCCTCTTAGGCAGGTTCAAACGTTCGACGTCGCCACTCCTCTCGTTGTTGGGCCTCTTCTTTCAGCTTGATGTAACCATCTGTCATCTAACTCCAGTTAGACTTGCATTCTGTTAAACATCGGATTAGCTCACACCATAATTTCTTGCTGTATTATTCTACTTTACTACCGTTAACTGGTAAGATGTATCATGGGCAACAGTTACTTCATAAGTTTGCTTCATGTTGCCTTGAGCTTCGTTTAATCGTTAAATGTAAAATTATGTTCTGTTATTTGCCTCATTTAAATTACGCATTAGTCATATATACTATTACAAAAACAAAAAGAAATTGGTATTCGGATGACTTCATTATGTTTGTGATCTACAGCTGACAAATGTTATTGCAACCGTCTCAGTTGTTCGTAATTGTTAGCTCACGCTGCTATTCAGCTCGTCAATAGGTTCCTGAAGAATTAACCCCAAAACAAAAAGACTGCAATCGCAGGACTTATCATTGTTGACTGACCCATTATTTTAAAAGAGAAGTTATAATTTCCACAACCAGACTTGAGTTTAAGATCAACATATACGATAGCTTTAATTTGTTTTAGACGAAGCACACAACATTGACTATAATATTCAAGTTTTCAAAGAATTTGTTGTGTGTGTCACTGTAGGAGCTTCCGGTGGATGCTATTCCGACGATTGTTGGACAACTGACAGATACAACGGGAATATACATGGCCATCATGTTTCTGGATGCGGTTGCGATCCTAGAACCGAAGTCAGTCATTCCCTTCGACGATAAGATGATTGCCGCAATGAGCAACGCAGAACAAGCTGGAATGATGGTTGCAGGCATACTGGCCAAACTAGCTATTGATGAGGTTATTTGCTCTTAAATTCTGAAAGTCAAGAGAAATCGAATTCTTATACAAGTAGAGCTTCTATGCTTCCAAAGTGGAAGGTAAAATTGGTTGGGACACGGTAGCCTATTGGTTAGAGCGCTTGCCTTTTAACGCGGAGGCCAAGGGTTCGAGCCACCCTCAGACGGTAACTGTTATAGGGGCTTTGAGCAAGTCCTTCACAATCGTGGGGCGCGGTGGTGTAGGGGTATGTTCGGTGCCTTGCAGCCGGATGGTTGCGGGTTCGAATCCACCTCCAGGGGGTATGTTTGGTGCCTTGCAGCCGGATGGTTGCGGGTTCGAATCCACCTCCAGGGGGTATGTTTGGTGCCTTGCAGCCGGAGGGTTGCGGGTTCGAATCTACCTCAAGCCGCCGCGTAGGGACCCTGGGCAAGTCCTTCACTCGCAATTGCTCATGCGCTTCGGCGTGAAACTCCGATTCAGCGTCCGCGCTGTAGTCGGGAGCGCATCTGAGTAGAAATCTTGAAGGGGCGCTATATAAATATCTGAAATGAATGAATGAATGAATCGCTTAGCCGCCTTAGCGTAATCGATTGGTCATTTTAATTCATAGCCTATGGTGGTTTTTGGAAGGTAAAATTCAAGATCGCCAGACCTCATTCTTAACACGCGTGTTTTGTGTATAATAATGAAAGGATATTTACTGGGGAGATAGAGAGCACCAGTGACCGATGACAAAATTATACTAACCATGTGATAACATTAAACAGATGTATGAAACAGAACAACCCTAACTTTCACCCTGATCCTAACCTGACCTATATCAGTAACCCATGCAGACAAGTTGATATGCAAATTTCAGCTTTTCTACACTGTTTGGCTAGACTAATCATATATCGCAAGTTTATTTCTTTGTAGGATCACCAACGAAAGTACTTGCCAGTTCTCGCGGATGCAGTTCAGAAAACAAACAACGGACCGCAACAGATTGTCATAATAGATGCCATGCGAACAATCGGAGTCAACTGTCCATCAATACTCGGCGAATATAAGGAACTCTTCGAAACGCTTCGCAAGCGACCTGATTTAATCACCATCTGCCAATTAGCCCTAGATATAATCGAAGGTCGAAGGTGAGATTCCAATATTTAACAACCTGCATGCCTGAGTGGCAGATATATATTCATATATATAGGATCCATAGATATAGATAAGTTGCTCGCCCACAATTGTCTGTGAGGAAGGCAACGGGGAACCACCTCACTCATCTTATCCTCGGGTAGCATAAACCCCAATGAAACTGATCTCATCATCGAAGACTATATATCTAGTTTCTTGATATAAGCTTAGATAATATAATCAATTTAAAACTTTCTATAGTAGGCCTATATATACATATTGTAAGCTGGCCTTTTAAGTCTTATACGCAGTGGCATATGGGAAGTTACCAAAGCATAGCCGATATAGTCCAGAAGACAGTATGCAAATGCCTAAAGTGAATGCACGATATACTCGTTTTCGCAGCTGCATTTCGTACTTATACTGTGCACAAAAACCTGCACTTCCAATGATATTTGCATCTAATAGCGCATTATAAATAAAATAATAAATTTGCATATGAATCTAAACACTTGATACAGTGCCTTGTTAGAAACTTACAAAGCGAATTTAATTATTCTATTATAAGGATCTCTATTTGATTGTCTTTAACGTTAGTGCATTATAGAGACAATAACGTATCGTATAGTTTTGCAATTTCCTTGCCATTATTTTTCATTGATATCACCCTATCATTCCGATAACAGCCTCGAGAAGGTTACCAACGAAGTATCTGAACAACGTGAAGACATAGACAAACTGGATATCCGCGTTGCGTCGACCGAAGACAACGTTGAGAATCTATCGAGGGAGGTCGATCAAAATAAGGTCGATATAACGCAGGTCAAAGGGGATGTTGTTAAACAAGGTCAAGAGCTGGATTACCTTCAAACTGTTGTCGAAGAAACTGTGGAGAAAGTGGTAGTAATAGACCACAAGGTGAACATAGACCTATAATTTGTATATTTTGATAGCACGATTGAACCGTTGTCATAATGAACATGGCATCAAACTACATAAATGGTTGTTTCAAATGAACTGCAAAGAGAGACAATGATAATTAATGAGCGAATGATTTGCATAACTTTTTGTTATTCTGAAACTTACAGCTTGCACAGATGGAGGTGATTTAGTTTATAAGAATAGATGAAGGAAAGAACAAGTCAGGTGAAAGAGTGGGCGATAATAAAGGTCATCAAAGTGTTGCCCCAGTTTATCGTTTGATTATCCATACATTGCCTGCAGTGTTCGTTGGTAACTAAGCCTCCTAAATTCCCAGTAGGCCTAGATCAACTTACTTTTAATAAAAGTCCTTTGCGGATGATTTTCATAATGCCGAAACTCGTAGCTTGTGGCACTTGCAAAAGTGGTCTTGACTCAGAAATGAAACACTTTAAGTTTAAACTTGTACCTCATTCTGTCGAAAGAATAAAGTTTTCCAATTCAGCATATTAGCTGCATTTATTTGCACCAACGATTCTTGTCAGCATTTGAAATCTAACCGTTAGGCCTAACATTAAAATGGTGAATTTCTTGATCATTTCCTTCAGACTCTGAGCCATGCGCCTGCGTGGTCGGTGGACGTGGCGAAGATGTTAAATCCGTCGGCAGATCACGACTGGCGTCTGTTGGCGAGTAGACTCGGATACTCGACTGACGACATTCGAAACTGGGCGACTCAACCGAATCCGTGTCTGAGTATGTTCGACGAATGGTTTGCGACGCACAAAACCAGAGAGGCGACTTACGGAATCCTTAAGACTCTCGTCGAAATGGATCGCACGGACGCTTCCGTCATCGTCGACAAGGCACTCAAGTCAGTCGGTTAGTGACAGCTTTGGATTGAAATTATAAAGACCAACATAAACTCACATAAAGTTCATGTTGTGTGTATTCATGCATTCCTACGAGAAACTCTTTTACGGTTTGTTATGTGACTCATTTTAGATGGAATATACTTAAAGCTTAACTGGCCTCCCCCTCTTCTACGGGCTAAGCTCATGTCTAGGATTTCTCACGCATCCTCTCGCTCTCTTAAGGCGTTGCTTTTCCCTCGGAGCTGAAAGCGCCTCTGAATAGTTTATGCTGCGAGAGGCGCTCTACAAATTTTTATATACAATACGATACGAACGCCTAAACAGATCCCTTAATTAACAACTAATTAGCGGTAAGTACAAGTTATGACTAATTAGCTTCAGTTACCTCTGAATATTCGCCAACTTTAGATGTTAAATGCTTTGATTGAACACAGAACACGTCATAGAAGACGACGAGGAGGAACCAGCTCAACCTCCTCCAGTCTTCCTCAGTTACCAATGGGCGCATCAACCGGAAGTGAAGCTGTTGAAGCGACACCTGGGGATGGCTGGCTATTCGTCTTGGATGGACATTGGTCAGATGGGAGGCGGACACAAACTCTTCGCTAAGATTGACAGCGGAATCCGCGCCGCTAAAGTGATCGTCTGCTGCGTCACTGAACGATACGCAGAGTCACCTAACTGTAACAGAGAGGTAAAAACATAACAATCTAATCGATATAGAAGCCTTTACAATACCAATAATTGTTTACACTGTTAATTACATTTTAATTTTCATCTTACGTTCATTTTGAATCATTTAAAAAAATGTTCATTTGTCGATTTTCTACGTCTTCGCCAGCAAGAACTTCTGATTGTGAAAGAAATTTTATCGATCTTAAACTGCCATCTATTGTCTACGTGAAAAGGTGTGCAAGTGCAATTTTTTTAGTACAGTACTAAAATGTGCCTGAGCGTTCTGAATTTCAACTGTGCTGGCACACTGCCATATTTCCAGGTAAATCTGGCGGTGACACTGGGTAAACCGATAATTCCTCTGTTGATGGAAAAGATGTCTTGGCCTCCATCTGGCTCCATGGGCCCCATCTTTGGAGAATACATATTCGTCCGATTCTTCCAAAGACCAGAGGAGAAAACGGAAGATGATCGTTACTGGGCCTCAGATAAATTTACAGAACTATTAATGCAACTGAGATACAGCTTCGCTCCAGACAATACTCTTATAGTCGAAGGTAATTGTAATCGTAATAGTAAATTTCAAATTTTTAACGCGATACCGTAAAGCTTAGCGCAGAGCACCAGCATATTCAAGAGTGCTGCGTCAAATCAAAGTGGTTGTCCAGAGATGGTCAAAGGGAAGAACCGAGTCTGGTGGCCAGAGAGATTAGAAAAAAATAGGCAAAGGAATTGAGGCAACTTAAAGTTACTTTTGTTTTGAATATCAGTTATGCTTATCATTCCTGTTTCTAAAAACTCGACCATTTTACTTTGCCTAATTTAGCCTATGTGAAGTTACAAAAAATTAGTAATCGTTGTGCGGCATCCTTAATCCTGCGACAATGGCCTGTGTAGAAGAAATAAAATCAAGTCCGTCAGATGGATGGCATGTTTAGTACAGCTGATCGTCATTAGCGTAGACCCGCGCTTTCATAATATGAGTCGAGTTAGATCGGCCGTGTATAAAATGTAAGCTACAGGGAGATCCAACGCCAAATGGAACTGGTGTCCAAGCCGTGCAATCTGAGCAGATGGTTATCATTATTGTTACCTCTTTCGAGGAAAGAGCAAATCCGGTCCAGAGTATACAAATTTTGGATGATTTTGTTATTCTTCTTCTCGCTAGATTCTCCTTACAAAAACTGGTGGCAACCGCAGGAAGAAGTGATTATAATAAAGCCAAAACCGAAGAAATCAGCAGCCGCTGAGAGTTCAGACACAGTAGCAAAGGTTACCAATCGCTTTACCTCGATTCCTTGTAATTACTGTAATATGATTATTTCCAGTCTTTGTTTAACTAAAACGCCGTGTTGAGTTATAGTACAAAAACGGTTATCGCATTATACTGAAAACATTTTCAATCCAACGAGAACCTTTTCAACATGGTGTGGACTGTATGTTAATTTATGTAGGCAATTGCATAGCCCTTATTGCACACTTTAAAAGAAACAGATTAAAAGTATTCATTTAGGCCTTTTTCAATGGCATTGATCGTAGAAAGCAATGTGTTCTAAGTTCATTCGTGTCTTGTTACAAACATGCATGAAATCCATATTATGTCGCCCAACAAATATCATTTGCAACTTATTCGAACACAAGTAACGGATTTTATTGTTCTGCTGTTGCTAGAAAGAAATCTGCGTTGAGCATAAAATGCATATTAGGCATCTCCTGAAAGTGCATTTGATGTGATATTCACGCGATGTCCTTTGCAATTATATCCGGCAATGAAGTAAAATGTTTCTTTTGGTTGAAGCAAACTCCTCCGAGTTCCGAAGTCTTTATATCGTACCAGTGGGATAAACAGCCGCAGATCAAGGCCCTCTACCGACGTCTTTCGCAACTCGGATACACCTGTTGGCTGGACATCATGCAGATGGGAGGAGGAGACTCGTTATATGACAAGATAGACAGAGGCATACGAGGATGTAAAATCATTATTTCCTGCGTCACATCCAAATACGCGCTGTCTGCCAACTGCAGGTCCGTGTGCAAATTATCATCAAAACAATTTTTTATGAGTTACGCTATTCGCATTTTATGGCCCGGATGCCAATTGAAAAAACCAACGCGATTACCTCACTAACAACAAGCTAACCGATTTGTATCGAAAAATTGGCTTACTGTAGTTTACTAATAATTAATCAAAATTAATGCCTAGGATGTTTTAGGAACTATACTTTCACTAAGTCCTATTGGCAATTCTGGTGTTATGTATATGCAAGCATACACTGTCAAGCCTAGGCCTAAATAGCTGTCCGCTTTCAGTTGCTTGTCTTTTACTTTTGTGATTATCTGAATCAATTTAACACGTTGGTTTTAAACTCCAGGAGAGAGGTGAGCCTGGCTGATGCCATTAAGAAGCCAATTATTCCGCTGTTGCTCGAGAAATCACCGTGGCCACCAGAGGGTCCAATGGGAATGGTCTTCACTCAGCTACTTTACATAGACTTCTGTAAACCAAATGAAAACATCCAGAAAGACTGGAAGTGTCCGCAGTTCGACCAGCTATTAGAACAAATGAGCAAATTTCTACCAGTAAGTCACACTCTCAACTTGATTTAATTTCAATAGACAGGTACAAGTTGTTGTTAGTTTTGCACTTCAGAAGTGTACAATCTATGCTAAGTCGTCTACAACTACCTGTTAAATAACAATCTTTAGAAAAAGTTTTCTTTACTAAAAAGAAATTCTTATATTTCGCTGGCCATTGGATATTCAAATTATGAGGGTTTAACATTATTACACACGACTCAGTTATAACATTATAAATTATCTGTTTACAGCCAACATCTGATGGTGAACCCTCAGCTGCACCCAGTGATACTCAAGTAAATCTACCAGCAAAACAACCAATCACCGAATCCAGCAACAAGAGAAACGAAAAACACGATACTAAGCCAGACGCAGCTGCGAAGCCTGTAACGCCTCTAAAGCCAAGCACACTTCCGAAGCCAGGAACCGTTCCAAAGCCAGACGCACCGGAGAAGAAAGAGACACCTGCGAAGCCAGACGTGCGTTTCAAGCCATTGACACCTGCGAAACCAGGAGCGCCTTTGAAGCCAGCAAAACCTGGGAAGAGTCAGGCAACACTGGGAACGATTACTAAGAAATAGACAACTTAGATAGGCTACTGTGAAAGGCTCGTAAGAGCCCTGCAGTAGAGACGCAGACTTATGCCTTATGCACTTACATGCATACACGCATATATGCATTCACACATACATACATGCACAAATACATACACACATGCACACAAATACGAATTCTCTTTTCCCACAAGTATTCTGGCTAATGGAAAAAGGCTATTCTGGCTATTCTGGCTATCAGTCCACCACTGATAAATGGTTGCAGACTGTATCCGGTTTGTCTATGGGGATGATTTCATCTGCTCTTGACGCTTGGAACTCTTCATTAAATGAGCTTGCTTGAATTCTACGTAGATTAAAATTAATTAAAATTAATCGATACAGCCAAATTAGATGATTTCCTACATTGACTCATCATCGCATTTCTTAGCGCAATTTGCAAAGCAATGCATGGATAAATAGCGGAGTCGGACTGGGACCATTTTGGGGCCTTGCCATTTCAATCATGCAAGCTTTTGCAGTTTCCATAATTATTTAGAATATGTTTGCATTGACGTATAATTAAATATTTTATGACCTAAAGGCTCCGCACGCTGAAGCCAGAGGGGCTCATGTGCCATGGCACTCGTACACAATGGCCCAGTCCACCACTGATAAACAGTTGCAGACTGTATCCGGTTTGTCTGTGGGGTCTTGGAGACTTGGAAGTTGTTTAAGACGTATTCAAAATATTGCCTTGTAGAAGTAGGCCTTATTCGTGGTGAGTGTAGTTTTAAGCGATACAGTCCGTCGTCCGCATACAGTTATTTTAAAAAAAATGATACTCCTGGCAATGCGAGGCCTTGGCAACTCGAGGCCCTAAGCCATGGCTTGTTTTGCTTATGCGTAATTCGAGCACTGGTCCGCACTCATGCATTGCTTCCTCGCTTCTTTACGTGTGGTTGTTGGGTGCCATAAATGTGTGAGTTAAATATACTTTTGAGTTAGATAACTTATTGGCCTTAATTGCTGATTGAGAGTAAGATGATTTGCTGGGCGCTCGCAAGACACGGTTAAATTATTGCGCAAACCAATAGAGCTTTTGGTCTTTGTGTTTTAAGCGGCAATACAACTCTCCCCTGAATCAAAGAAAGCTGTACTAATCCGTTTCAGGTTGTTGCAGTCTATACTAATCTGATATGCCTAATCAAACAAGCTAATCGCACTCTTGTATAATGATCAGAGTTAAAAGGAAATCAAATGAAAATATTCTCTTTGAAGAAACTCGTCGTGGAACACTCCTTTATTAATAAAAGAAACACGTCTTTAGAACTCCTTAATCAGCCTTTTTCTAATTAGGAAAATATCAAAGGCAGCCCTTTGTCTTTAATGTATTGGAGACAATGTGAAAGATATCCCTCAAAGCCGCGGATATAGCTCAAGAATATCCATCGACTAAACAAATCATCATGCTGAGATATCGGTTCTTTGATTTCAATTACAGCTTTCGCACTTTTCCGCTTCAGTGAGCAGGTAAAGACAACGCTGTATTGTACCTTATCTGTTTACTAAGATCAAAGAAGAACCACTTTCTGCTGAACTGCGACTTATGTGGTATAAATAGAGCAACAGTTACCTGCTCGTATCATTTCGAGAGACGAAGCCACGTGAAGCAGTTGAAGAACTGTTGCATAACTGTTGCATTAGACCTGAGAAGCATTATTATCGAAATTTCTTAACTGGAACCAGGTTAGTGCATTTTTTAGCGGTCAGTAAATTAGTTTATATAGAGGTATTGCCTCCTTCTTTGTTACCTATTTAAGTATTTCTGAGTATAAGATTATTTCTGCAGCGGATTCGGCTGTTTCGTTGAAGTCAAACAATGTGAATATCCACTATTCACTATCCAGACATACTTGTAGGCCTATATAAGCCAGAAAGCATTCAATTTTCGATTTTGTGCATACAGATATTTTACGTTCACTGTGTTCTTTCAGCATGTCTCGCGAGCATTTCGAAAATCCATTCCTGACGATGTGCTATTCCTCCGCTGCACAACAGCCAATGTCCTGTAGCTCTGAACCACAAACGCAATCTTGCACACTCTCAGCTATTGTCCCATGTTTACAGATACCGCCTCACATCGAAAACAACCCATTACAAGCTGCTAATTGTCCCAATGTTGCCCATCCGGTGTCTTTGCCAGTTGGTGGCTTAATCCCTGGTTACAGTATTTTGAGGAACTGCACAGTTCAGCCTCAAAACAACTTTCCGTCGAACTGCACTTTCAACGGATCTCCAAACTGCGCCACATATCGAGCGAAACTTCTGCAAAGGCAGGACTATTTCTCTTCCGGTTTTTATCATCATATGCAACCAACTTTGAGACAAATTGACAACTGGAAGGTTAATTTAGTCAACTACTCTTACCAACACCTGCAATACGCAACTCGGCCAGAGATGAAAACACCAGCACAACCGCCTAACAACTGCACTAGCCATTTCGAACAATACATTCCATCTTTTCTAGACAACTTCTACGAGAAGGACTTACCAACACACCACGCTGATACTATTCAAAGCAACATCGCCATTCAGCATGTTGATTCCTCCAGTGGTCCCATGCCAAACGTCCATGTTTCTCCTCCTCCTCCACCTCCAGCAAGACGTCTATCTCGTCCAAGAGTCAGTAAGCATGGAAAGGTTCTTCTGGAAAGACTCTATGCTCAGAGGAAACTGTTTGCCTATCCTTCGCGCGAACAATGCGAGGAACTTGGACGTCAGTGTGGACTCAACGCACGACAAGTAATGAAGTGGTTCGCCAATAAGAGAGCCAGGGACGACAACACAAAAACGAGAACAGAAGTGGCTCTAGGTAGAAGAGTTCATGCGACGGGTTGGTTAACTGCTAATGTCACCAATACAATGTTAGGACATTCTACTTAACGAATAATCTTGATAAATGTGACATTTTTGCTTTGTGTGCAATAGCTGAAAGTATTCGCTTTTGTGCCTCCTTTTCTTGGCATTGCATGAAACCATTGATGTAGAATTCTGACTGTGAAGCAACTGTGAAGTGTTTGTTTGGTTTTGTAAAGTAGGCGATATTATTGCAATGTAATGTATACTGTGATATTGACGTTGTCTGTGTTAAATTTTGTCGGTGAACTCATATTTAATTAGAAGATATTTGACAAGCGATTTGAATGCGAATGGTCGATTTTTAATAATTATACGAACGAGGTTTTTTAGACGCGATTACGAATTTGACATTTTTGGCTATGTGGTATTGTATTGCACTGTATATATAGACCGATGTATGTATGCATGTATGCCTGATAAATTAAAGTTGTACTGCTGCCTGTTATTTTCGTTCTTTAACAATGTCTGGAAAATAATTAAATAAAGTCCCATTGCATTAAAGTGAAAGTACATAGTCTACTCATTATAGCTGAGTTTGTTAACCTCCCGCGAAAACTATCGTATACATGTAGGTCTACTCGCTATACGCGCTAGGGCACATAAGTGACATAACTAGAATTATTCCTAATGTCGCAAAACGTTTGTCAATATAATTTGATACACTTTGTACACCAAAGCTCTGTTAGCAATTGGTTTTTAATAGAGAATAAGCTTATCTTTTATATGCGTCTTTTATCAAGAGTTGCGTCAAGTAGTACTACAAGATGTCGCTATATATAGATGTCGGATTTCAGTATAAATTGGCATCAAGTGTAGTCTATTACAACTTTATGAAGCGACAACACTCTGCATTGCCATTTACAAAGCTTAAAATCCTGGCAAACAGCTGTAAAAGCATAAACACTTCAGAAGGGTAAGCCGCCAAATCAAAGATTAAATGGCTTCTGATCATAATGCAGCTTCCTTCTGATTATGTAGGCTATTATTTAATTTCTTATGATCAGATATAGCGCAATTTTATCTACTACCAAAACGTCAATCGATAATGTTAAATTATATTAGACCACATTAGAACACGTTCAGGGGTGGACTGGGGAGTTCAAGCGGCCCGGAAAAAAAAAAACAAAAAGCGGCCCTAACTTCATGACTTTTATTTTCTTTGTGCATTTTTTCATGCATACCCGAGGGCCAGTGACCTCCAAAGTCATGGGTCACTTTACAAATTACATTATGCAATAACAAAAAACGATAAATCGCATATATAATTTATAATTATATATAAAATATTAAGAATGCGTCAACTCAAGTTATAAATCAATTTATTCGGACTCACTGTGATGGTATTATTGCTGTTTATAGTATTAGCAACTTCTTTAAGCCGGGTGCCATTTCGGCTACATGATCTATAATTGTGTCATTATTCAGTTCACTTAAAACATCGGTTTCTGTTGACATAAGCATAAAAGCTTCAAGGTGTGTAGATGACAATGAGCTTCGCAAGCGATTCTTAATGTATTTCAATTTAGAGAAAGATCTCTCACAAGCTACTTGGGTAGACGACAGAGTCAATAAAAGTTTATATGCACTAAAGAGATGCTTGTATGCTTGCCCATAGAAACTGTATTTATGTAGTACAGAAAAGCAGCAAACAGGACATTTTTTGCAAAATTTGTCGGGTTGTTTACTTGCAGAAGGTGTTTGTTGAGAGCTGGTGTCTTCAGTTTGAATTGGAGTGGCTTTAAATAAATCGACTAGATTTCGGCATTTAGCTCCATCTTTACCAAGAATCTTTAGTTTCTTATCTCTTACTTTCTCCGCACCACCTTTACATTTACGTTTCGGATTTATATCACTCATAACCGTAACATATCTTATTTAATTAATATTACTTATTACTAACTAACAAATTTAAAAGAAATTTTATCAAAACAAACTCAGTGGAAGACGCCGGAAGTAGAATGGAAGATGTAAATTCTTATCTAACATGGCGGCCGCTGGCTGTACGGAGCACTGTAGGTAAGTAAGTATGCATTGCTCTTTTTCAGTTAATTTACAAACCGGTTAACCGAAACTAAAAACCGGTTAACCGATGCCGCAATTTTTTGTAAAAAAACCTGTATCATCTGTACTAAATTGATTAAATTATTATATCACCGGTCCTGGCGGCCCACCGGGAATCTTCCCGGTGTCCCGGCGGCCCAGTCCACCCCTGAACACGTTCAAGATCTCTCAGTGTTAGTTCGAACTTGCACACATGCTCTATTATTGTGCCTCTGAGTAGGTTATCTTGGAGGGGCGATATATACATGCAAGTCCTCTGAATGAATGAATGAATGAATGAATTAATTAATTAATGGATGAATGAATGAATGAATGAATGAATATGTTTTAGACCACATTAGAGCACGCTCAAGGTCTCTCAGTGTCAGATCGAACTTGGACACATGCTCTATTATTTTGCCTCTGAGTAGGTTATCTTGGAGGGGCGATATATACATGCAAGTCCTCTGAATGAATGAATGAATGAATGAATGAATGAATGAATGAATGAATGAATGAATGAATGAATGAATGAATGAATGAATGAATGAATGAATGAATGAATGAATGAATGAATGAATGAATGGATGAATGGATGAATGAATGAATATGTATTAGACCACATTAGAGCAGGCTCAAGATCTCTCAGTGTTAGTTCGAACTTTCACACAAGTCATGCTCTATTATTTTGCCTCTGAGTAGGTTATCTTGGAGGGGCGATATATACATCCAAGTTTTCTGAATGAATGAATGAATGAATGAATGAATGAATGAATGAATGAATGAATGAATGAATGAATGAATGAATGAATGAATGAATGAATGGATGGATGAATATGTATTAGACCACATTAGAGCACGCTCAAAATCTCTGTGTTAGTTCGAACTTTCACACATGCTCTATTATTGTGCCTCTGAGTAGGTTATCTTGGAGAGGCGCTATATACATGCAAGTCCTCTTAATGAATGAATGAATGAATGAATGGATGGATGGATGGATGGATGAATGAATATGTTTTAGACCACATTAGAGCACGCTCAAGGTCTCTCAGTGTCAGCTCGAACTTGCACACATGCGCTATACAAGGCGATCGCTATTACTAAAACAACAATCGCATAGGATATATTCAGCGGCTTGCTTCTAAGCGATTGCAGTTATATATATGGCCACAGAAAAATTGAAATGTCAGACGTCATTCAGTGGAGACGCTATTGACACCCGCATTTATCTTATCCATCTGCGACCGACCTTCTATTTCTGCGGAAGGGCGTGTGAGTACCACGCGATCCGAAGATTCTCTCTGAAGGGGGAGGGAGATAAGAAGGCGAGAGAGGTGACAGAGGGGAGAGAGGCGACAGAGTTGACGTGGTTTCGTAGGAGCCGCGTCGGAGAAGATTCGATCCGAAGGTAGAAAGATTGGAACTCTTGTAGGCACCCGAGGTACTCTGCGCAAAAATGTAAACCATAAGTTTTATACACGCCATCTTTACAGAATAATCGGTGTATTAAATCTACTTCAGTCTTAAAATCTATTTAAGTCTTGAATTCTATTTTTTAAGTACAATATGTTTTATATGCAGATGCATAAATATTATCTTTCTGAGAATTATTCTAGAATGTAGATTAGACCTACTAAACATGCGGACTAAGAGAAAGGAACATTGGTTGCACCGACAAATTCTTAAGTAGAAATTCCGGAGACAGGCTTCAACTGTCCAAGTAAATACACTGATATAAAACAAACATTTCAAGTAAAAGATACTGAAAACCAAAACGAGCCTTAGCAAATTTATTTTATCTTTCCTTATGTGAGTTTTTTAATACGCACGACTCTCTAGATCGCGCTATACAAGTGAATGATAGTGCAACAACGATGAATGTAAGCCATTGGAACATTATTTGCTTAAATAGATTAATTTTTTCTTAATGACCTCTAACGTCATTTATGCCAGCGAGCAGTGCTTTCAAACGTTTATTAAAATGCGCTAAATCGATGCCTATAGTAAGCAATACATATATGCACATAGAGTTGCATTTTGATAGAATTTGAGCATTGTGTCCACCTACTTTATATGCAACTTTTGTTAATTAACAAAGACACAGGCTTAAGTTTTATTCATTAACAAATTACCTTGAGTGCACTTAAGTCGACGCTTCGTCGATAGTTAGGCTTCGATAGGTCAGAGATGTTGGCCAGGGAATACCTTCGACTCGTAAGACTACTACTGGTGAGACCTTCAGCAGAGGAGCGACTGAAACCGTTGGTGGTTAGCGTTGTATGCGGGAGTGGCAGGGTGGATGGCGGACGCGACTGCAAACTGGGCGGTAGACTGGGAGCTCGAGTGAAGCTGGGTCTGTAAGGCTGTGATAGGGAACTGATGGATGGTGAGGCCCGAAAGTCACTGTGATTTGAAGAAGTCGGGGTGAAAGGCGTGAACGCAGAACTTCGAGACGTCTAGAGTAAAACAAAACAAAAACAAACATAAACTATCGGTACATCAGTCGCAAATGATAGCGAACTAAAACAATACTAATTGCGATGGACGCCTTCAAGAAGTTAAAAAGAAAAGAAAAAGAAGAGCAGTGCTTAAGCTAAAGCAAGGAAGCCACGGCGAATATGAAGTTCTAGCTAGGCCTACATCACTTCCTTAGCCTTGACAGATGAGGGCGGATGGCCAGTCTCCCCTGCAGGGCCGTTTTAAAGTCGTCGTAGGCCCTAGGCACTCTTCCATTCGTAGACCCAACTGCCAGCTCTGCATTAAGGCTAAACGCATAATTACGCATTTACATTATTTATTGACATAATGTTGAATCATGATTCACAAACAAACACCCAGTTTTTATTTTAAATCTCAATTTACATTTTGTAATACTGATTATTTAAGTCTAATATCCTGGATATATCCACTAAGGTCTAATGCAACTTATTTTGTAAATATCTCATTTTCAGACTTGGGAGGGCCGTGAAAGGTTCGTGGGCCCTAGGCACAGTGCCTAATGTGCTTAATGGATAATACGGGCCTGGTCCTTTCCTCAAGGCTGATATAACTAAATAACCACAATTACATACACCACCAAATTTACAGATAAAACATCTGTGGTACTTTCTTTCAAACAAGTGAGCCTAATTTCGTGCACCGAGAGGTTTTACATCATAACAGAGCTACGTGTGACGAACCCTAAGCAGACTGGAGTCAACGCTACTACGGCGTCTGAAGGCGGAGTTGACCGACGACAGACTGGATCCACTGATGGACGATGGACGGGAGAATCGGTCGCTGGTGAGTGGACTCCTGTAGTCGTTCCTGGACGAAGTCAGTGAAACGGGAGGAAGATGCGACGTTGCGTAACTTCGAGGAGGAGTAGCCTGCGCAGGCTAAACAAAACAGGCAAAAGATGCTTCAGCCTTTTTATTGAGCGCCTTAGAATAAAAGTAGGATAGGTCAGAATAGAATAGAATAGAATAGAATAGAATAGAATAGAATAGAATAGCCGTTTATTGACTAATAAAAGTAGTTAAATCACGGAAGTAATCGCATTATTTCTCATGCTTCTCACTCTGGATCATTTTGAGGTACGTAAAAAGCTCATATGTAGGATTATCTGTGAATGTAGGTTATGTACGCACTACGCATACGCATTAGGGTGTCCCAGAAATATTTTTTGCTGAAATTTTTTATGCAGTCCCTCTAAAAAGTTTCTTTATGGTCCCATAATAATAACTGGAAAGTTTTATGACATTTAAAAAATATTTAGGGGTCCCCCAAGACACTTACATTTACCCCATATAGGGCCATATTGGCATAATTTGCGCCTGACGTGTTCAATTTCTAAACGCTGTAAGATACCAACCTTTGACCCCATTATAACATAATTAATACAACTGGAAAGTTCTTATATAGTAGAATCTACAAGTATATAACTTTATTGGATACAATCCGATACTTAGGTATTGTTTTACGATCAAATAATGCAAAAATTGTACAAAACTCGCAATATCAGTAAGTGCTATGCACTCATTGCTAAGGGTAGTCATTATTACAAATCCTTGATAATGCAACAAGCCATGGTTTCAGCTCCTCCATACATTCATCTGCTCATTCTTTATAACTGCTTACACCTTTAGGTGCTTATTCTTCAGTTCTACAATCTACATTCTAATCGTAATCGCAAACTCGAGATATCTAGAGCGCCCATTAAGCGAAGACGCAAGAACCAACTTATTCACAGGCGCTTAATCAAAACAGAATCGATAGCAGGTGGTCAAGATCCAGTGAGTCAGGCATTTAGACAGTCAGACGGCTAAGGTGGATGATGCTTGGAGTTGAAATGGCGAGGGAGGTGAGGGAAGTGAAGGAATAGGATCAGGATAGACTTTGTGAAAAAGCAGTGTTTTCAGTTTCGAGTGGAAGACCTGTGGAAAGATAGCAAGAGGTGAGGTTTTGGTGAGTTCGTGGAATGGATCAGATATTTGTCGTAGCACTGGTGGGAGTTTGTTCCAAAGAGGCGGTACAGCTATGGCTATGGACCGATTTACAATTTTACATGTCTGCAAGATTGTCACGATTGTTCTTAGAAAAGTCATGCCGATGTTTTTCGACAACTTGTAGAAGAAACCTCGTTCTTCGTTATTGTTGAAATGAAATTTTGTTTCAGAGCTACGCCAGGTTCAGCATTGTTATTCACACAGGTCAAGTAATTAACAAACTCATTATGTGATCTCATACGATTGACTTTCCGACCATTCTTCAACTGGAAAATCAAGAAAACTGTCGTCGATGGCAGTAGTTCGGAAGAAGCTTCAAGAAATAGATAACTCCGTTGATCTACAGGAAAGAGACTGAACCAGGTGCAATCCCCAAGCATCTCCCATTGTCGAGATAAACTGCTTTCTCTTCAGTAGACAGATGCTGAGAGAACAGAGATTTGATCGATGGCTCCTGTCTTAGGTATCAAGAATGACGCTGCATCATCTTCAGTCCTGTGGATTGCAGAGCGACAACATCATAGTCATGCAGCCTTTGGATTAGTTGAATGTCATTGATGGGTGTACTGCAGCGACTCAACATGAGAACCACGATTGGATGTACGTGTAGATGTTAACAACAAATCTGTTAAATCGTTGGATGCCCTGTAATTCACGGGCCGTCAACTGGATAACCGAATGCGTCAGACAACAGGACTTCAAACATGTGATGTCGACAAGCCATCTACAGCAGATTATGACTGATGGCTGTCTCTAGATGGCTGCAGACTCCAACGCTGCTAGTATTTGAGGCCGTTGTGTCAAAGCACATGGCGATTACAAATGCATTGCACTGCCACAACTTTAAAAGGTCCAGAACTGTAACACGCTGCTGCATGTCCTGACCTAGAGACCAACTCTGGCACACCCAGAAGTTTGGTATTTCCATCAACTAGAGAAGAAATCAGGACTGGCAATCTGTCCACTTTGCCCATGTCTACTCCAGTGATGTCAGGCAGCAGCTTGGAATCCCAGTGCATGACAGATTTTCAGGCTCGAAAGTCATCCGTGGTTTGTTCGGCAGTTTCACTGCGAAAACAACTTTATTCTGCATGTTTCCTATCTTCTTCACACTTAAAACTTTATTCACATATACAATAGGGCTATATGTTTGTAGATTCTACTATATTTAAGAGCTTTCTAAAGGTACTGCGCATGTTATTATGGGATCAAAGTGTGATCCTACGAAAATTGTCAAACTCAGAAATGTCACGCGTATAATAGGAGAAATTACACTAATTCTATGAGCATTGGGAGACCCCTAAATAATTTTTAAATGTCAAAAAATTTGGAAGGTGTTATTCATCATCATCATCAGGATCCATGGGCCGAAGGCCCGTAGGTGTCCAACGCTTGCCTCGGATCCATGGGCCGAGGCCGTTAGGAGTCCAATGCTTGCATTGGATTTCATTCGTATTTTTTCTTTACGAACGGAGTATCTGCACCCATCCGTTCGACCTTCGCGCTTCTCCCTATACAGAGAGTTCCAGGCTTAGGACTGGCTCTGATATCCACATGTGGTATCAAAGGCGGCGATGCCGCTCACGTTTGCCAGCTTTTTCAGGGTTCCTGCTGAGCCTGTCCACCCTCTAAAAGTTTCTAAATGGTCGATAATAACACCTTTTGGAAGGTGTTATTATCGGACCATAAAGAAACTTTTTAGAGGGACTGCGTTAAAAGTTTAATCAATTATTATTTTTCAATGCTGTCATGGGACACCCTACTACGCATGCATGAATATAAGCCTACACACAATGTCACACATACACGCGTGAGAGGTGAGACAGGCAATGGAATATGAGGCAATAGGAACAAAGCATATTCATTCGTTCATTCATTTCTTTAGATCGTTTATATCAATCAATCAATCAATCAATCAATCAATCAATCAATCAATCAATCAATCAATCAATCAATCAATCAATCAATCAATCAATCAATCAATCAATCAATCAATCAATCAATCAATCAATCAATCAATCAATCAATCAATCAATCAATCAATCAATCAATCAATCAATCAATCAATCAATCAATCAATCAATCAATCAATCAATCAATCAATCAATCAATCAATCAATCAATCAATCAATCAATCAATCAATCAATCAATCAATCAATCAATCAATCAATCAATCAATCAATCAATCAATCAATCAATCAATCAATCAATCAATCAATCAATCAATCAATCAATCAATCAATCAACCAATCAATCAATCAATCAATCAATCAATCAATCAATCAATCAATCAATCAATCAATCAATCAATCAATCAATCAATCAATCAATCAATCAATCAATCAATCAATCAATCAATCAATCAATCAATCAATCAATCAATCAATCAATCAATCAATCAATCAATCAATCAATCAATCAATCAATCAATCAATCAATCAATCAATCAATCAATCGTTTATTGTTAACTTTTCGATCATTATACAGTGATTGTATTATGCCTTTCAAATTGTGGCCTGCGACATTAAAACTCCAAGATCAAAAATACTCACTTGCAGTTTATAGCCCTTATCTCACTACAGGCATTCGCTGTTTTAGCACAATAGCCTTTTAGTGTTATGATGTATGTATGGTGTATACCTGTAGAAAGACGGTGAGTCTATTCGTTCCCTCGTAGTGAACCGGTTTCGATTGGCTGCTGGATAAGGCAGAACTGAAGGAGGATGACCTGTTCCTTAGCTGGCTGGATCGGTCATCTGTACTCGAACAGAAACAACACATGTACATATATTATATACACACACATATACATATATATATTTATACATATATATCTGTGTGTATACATTTGGTATTTATAGCGCATTTTGTGCTAACTAAGGCGCAAAAGATGGCTATGTAACAGGTCTAGATATATTGGGGGTCCCAATAGCGCATTCAATAACATCTGGCACAGAGAGCGAGAGGTACCGAGTTCGAGCCCCCGTTGGGCGGATATGCTTTGTAGGCTGCTATTAGCGCCGTGTAAGATTTAAATTGCATAACATGTAAATGTACAGCGCAGTGCGTTTGTCAGGCGCTTCAATAAAGAAAAGATTATTATTATTATTATTATTATTATTATTATTATTATTATTATTATTATTATTATTATTATTATTATTATTATTATTACTGTTATTATTATTATTATTATTATTATTATTATTATTATTATTATTATTATTATTATTATTATTATTATTATTATTAGTAGTAGTAGTAGTAGTAGTAGTAGTATTATTATTATTATTATTATTATTATTATTATTATTATTATTATTATTATTATTATTATTATTATTATTATTATTATTATTATTATTATTATTATTATTATTATTATTATTATTATTATAATATAGGTCTAACCGAACTAGGTTATACAAGACATACGATTTGTTGCAGATTGAAAATGTTCTTTGAGCTGGATCAGTATCTTCATGTTATCAACCTCTACCTAACAGCACTGGTACATAGATGGCCCTGCTTAGCGAGACTCTGGTCCCTGTAGATCGTCCTCCTTTTGTATCCCAGCCTAATATTATCTGAAATATGATTACCGGTATGTGTTATTGTACTTCTTTCTTGGCAGCAATAAAACACCTACGTTATGTTATTCACAGGCTAAGGTTAGGATCACTGTCGTCTTGCAGTATATGATAGATTACTGTTGTTTGTCCATTATTCAGATCTAATAATTATTGTGTTCTGAACTAATCTTGTCTAATTTAACCCATTGACTGCGCTGGTGTGAACTCTTGTTGATAAATATTCGATAACCTTTACCCGAAACAAGATTATATCATTTTTAGGAATACGATAGAACGCGTTTGCGGTTATATTGTTGGCAGCCAATCGAGTTGTTTACAGTCAGCTAAATGCCTTTCTATGTTGCGACCGTATAGGCCTACGTGGCATGTACAGACCCAGTTCTACTCCATCCCAAACTTCTGTCGGACAGGTTGTTTTGCTTATCTTAGTTCCTACAGCCACGCCTTGTTCTCTTCCATCCATCTGTTATAGTTGGCCATCTGCCCATCTTGGCCACAGTGGAGTTTATGCGTGAGTTACTGCTGGAGCAGCCAGCCAGATGGCTTTATCATTTGGGAGTCTTTGTCTGTGAATGCGATAATTAAAGAAGCTGCTGAAGCTATTTAAATACATCCCCGAGAGCACGCCCACATGGAGCCCATATAGGACCCATATTCTCATAAGGGACCCGTACACAGAGTCCACATGGGATTCTAGTGCCAATGAAATTGCTCGTAGGTGTTCGCAGCATCCCAGCAACTGATCGACCTTTGACCCACACAAGGAACGGACGAATGAACGAATTATAAGGTGGTCCAATGTAAAGTATTTATTATAGATTATTATTAATTAGCAAATTATATAGCGCCGGTCTCTAATGCATGGGGCGTCAATAGAAGGCTCGCCATAACGATGCCGCAATCAGATCAACATCAGTAGAAAGGTAAACACCCAGAAAAGGTCAAAATAAAAAAATCCAAAATGATGTATGGTAATGTGATGTAATCTAATTTAATCTAATGACTTATATAGCGCTATTATCACGATAAACAAAGCGTCAAGCGATGGTTGCCTCAATTGAAACGGTAGCGAAAAATCGCAATTCGTTGGAGACATTATTTTATTTTTGCTAACTGATGTAAATAAATATATCATGTAATGTATTCCTTCGTAATTTTGACATCAGGTAGGCTAGCGCAGAGAGGGTCACTGAGTAGATAGATATCTTGAAGGGGCCCTATATAAATGCTCATTTACATTACATTCATTTACATTACATTACATATAGTTATTGAATGTGACCGACCTGAGATGCTTGCTGTCATTGCCTTCGCATCATCCAGCTTTTTGCTGATCATTCTGTCTGTGTGGTGATCACTTTTCTTGTATTTTGCAATCCAGTTGATATCATCGGCGTCACTGCCTCGTCTTCCTGTTGTGCCGTTGGCTGTTGCGTTGCCATTTGGAGTTGGTTCTCTTATTATGGAGTCTCTTGTTAACGAATCTCTCCTGTAGTTTGCGATGGGATCTCTTGTGATGGAGTCTCTCCTGTAGGTCTGAAATGGATCAGTTGTAATGGAGGTTCTCCTGTAATCCTGAAGCGAATCTCTTGTTATTGAATCCCTCCTGTAGTTTGAGATTGAATCTCTTGCTATTGAGTCTCTCTTGTAGCTTTGAAATGGTTCTCTTGTGATTGAGTCTCGCCTGTAGTTCTGCAATGGGGCAGGTTGTGACATGCGCCTTAAATGGCGCGCCTGCTGGAGTTCAGTAGCCACCTTCCAGACGTCCTCGTTACTGCCTCTGGAATAAGCTAACGTCGCTGAAGCCATGGCTATAGCTGAAGATTAATTCTGTTCTCAGTTTTGTAGCGTTATGCCTACAGACAGTCCAATATGACTGTAGGCTGGTAAGTCTATTGCGAAGTATACCTGTTTATAAGAAGACCAAGAATTAAATTCATATTGCAAGCTTTGACATTTCCATCATCACTCCATCAAACAGGTTGTTTGCAACTTGGCCTATAGTGCCAACTGTGCATACTACCGTTGTCACCGTGCCTACTAAGTCAGTGTTCTATAGATTGTTCCCTTATGTAAGCCTGAATTTTCTTTGTAGCTTCGGCGACTTGGTTCTGTGGATAAGACACTGACGAGCACAATGAACCTTACCTTGGAGGTAGAGAATGATGCTGTATGAGGCCTGCACTTTGGATTGCTAGCTGTGCAGGTCCTGGACTGAATTCTTCTTAGGCTCTCGCCGTTAAAGCCACAATACGATATTAGCAACCCAACAATTACCGGACATTCTTTCCTTCTATGTTAGGATCTATGTTAGGTTCTATAGGCCCTATCTGATGTTGATTTAAAGTTGTAGATCTAAGACGATTATGTTATATCGTCTTAGGTCTACAACTTTAAATCAACATATTTAAATATTATGTTACAGAAAGATATAGCCTATAGGCCTATGTATATCTACGGAGTAAAATGCAACAGTGCGTAGGGGTCAATACTATATCAACCGGAAAACGGTGCGCTGCGTGTTCACTTGTGAGACTAACTATTATATATATATATATATAGAGGAAAAATAGGTCACGTAATCAATCAATATAGACTTGATATAGCGCCCCTTCAAGATACCTACTCAGAAGCGCTCCCGGCCCAGCGGCGGGTGAATGGAAAGAGGCATATCCTTAACTGAAAGAAGTATTGCCGTCTGATAGATCCTAATAGCTTCTCAACAGCCTGTGTACTTACCGTTTCTCTGACCCAGCTGATCAGTGCTATACTATCTATCTCTCCGCATTCATCTACATCAGATGCTCGAAGAGAACCGATTGTAGCCTATACCTGCGCCAAAGTAAGACGAATATATAATCACTGAAGGCGAAATGTCCGCACAACTCCTCGATCTCGAAACTCCTTCGCTGTTATAGGCTAAATCTCGGACCCACACAGGACAACGGTACAGGCCTCGTAGCCCTCCCTATGCCTAGCCGTCTGCAGCCGGTATAGGTAGGTGGCGCGAAGGAGCATTCATCGCCCAAATATTCGCGGATAGGTCAACTGCAAACTTCAAATGTCTAGTAACAGCAGACATCACTGTGTGTATAGAAATAGTAAATAACAGCTGTCAATGTGGCATATATAATGTATATATATAGACACATGTGTCTATATATATACACATATATTATATATGTATATATATAGACACACTGCTCAATCACCAGAAAATTTATGTCCGGCCACGCTAAACTTTTATGAATATGGAATTGGTGCAGTATATGACAACATGTAACTCTTCGGGAGATATTGAGAAGCAGAAAGATCTATGCAATTACAGACTGAGTATCTTTTACATTAAAATACATACATACCTTAACGTCTATATATCAAGTATAATTATACACAGGAGCGTAGCCAGACTTAAATTCAAGAGGAGGCAACTTCACAGAACAGTGCATATTTTTCCCAATGACCTTTTTTATACATTTTTTGTAACTCCGATGACCTTTTTTTAGACTTTTTTTAACTCCAATGACATTTATTCCAATGACCTTTTTTCACACTTCAATGTTATTACAAACTAACATTGAAAGTAAATTACCTGGAACACAGGGGCCTAACGAGACTTAAATTCAAGAGGAGGCAACTTCACAGACCATTGGCTGGTCATTTGGGTCATTGGTCAATTGAAGCTTCACTAGGCCTATATAAAAAAAGGCAAGAGGAGGCAACTGCCTCCTCGTGCCTCCATGTAGCTACGCCTATGATTATACACACGGGAGATTAATTCTTTGTTTTTTTTAAGTTGTATTGTACATAATTTTGAATTGTCGTCAACGGCCTTTGATGTCATATGATGACGGTAAACTTGTGAATAAAAAAAAACACGGGAGATCGGTGTGATTTAAGAAAATACGAAAAAAATGACATAAGACATGCAGTAATTAGGTATCCAAACAACTCTGCTAGACAGAGTCGTTCAACGAAGACTCCGATGGTTTTACTTTTCGAGAGAATGCCATGCAGCTGACAGAATCCCACTCCCACACAATCCACTACACTCAAGATTCGAAGGAAAAATTAACAACGGCAGACCATAAATGAGGACATATTAATACATAGGCGTAGCTACATGGAGGCACGAGGAAGCAGTTGCCTCCTCTTGCTCTTCCTTTTTTAAAGTTTTTTTTATACTGGAACTTCAATTGACTAATGACTTCAATGACCAGGATTTTGCCAATGGTCTGTGAAGTTGCCACCTTCTCGAATTTAAGTCTAGCTACGTCCCTGAGGACATAACATCACTTGGACCAGGACTAGGAGAGCAATGGACTTGACAAATGACCGAGGACAAAGGGAATAATTTATTCGTACCCATCGCCGTCAAATGGCTTGCGTCAGGAACTGATAATGATGACATACACACGCGCTATACATGTATATATATATATGCATATGTATGTATGCATATATATATATATATATATATATATATTTACTACTGAAGACTTAGTGATGGCGATTCCTGGTAGGCCGGCCTACGGACCGATGTCTAACCAGTATTATTGTATACAGCTTCGTGTTGTTTAGCGCGAACGCAGTTGCTGGTGCTGTATGTTGGCTGAGGTTAATATTACGCCGGATGTTTGGATGTTTGCTGTGGCTTCGGAAGCTGGTGAGAGATGCACGGCCGACCTCTGCCTCCTACATCCATCGACCACAAGGAGAGGGAGACCTCGGCTGTCTACATAGACTTTGCATGAGCCGTACTCTGCCTCTGTATACTGCCGGTTACAACGGCCGATGATCCCGGCGGGTTCACGGTAAATGTCTGATTCATAAATAGCTACATGTCCATGGCATGATGGCACACTGGCCCTGGCCCTGGCCTACGTAGGAAGAGTACAGTACTGCCCGGCCCGTCCCCCTCCCCCATGCATTCGTCTTCCTCCCGTTTTCCATCACTTTCTCTGCCTCCTCCCTTTGTTCTCTCCTTCCCTTTGTTATTTTCTTCGCCCCAAGTGTAATTCTTCTGACGCTCTCCCTCAAGCAAAGGTTAGACAATGGAGGTTCAGATTCTTGGGAACAATTAATTATATTATTGGACAGCTCAACTGATACATGGATGCGTAGATCTATCGATTCATGTAGATATATTGTAGATCATACCATTAATCGATCTAGTGATCCATCCATCCGTTTATTCATCCATCCATCCATCCATCCATCCATCCATCCATCCATCCATCCATCCATCCATCCATCCATCCATCCATCCATCCATCCATCCATCCATCCATCCACCCACCCACCCACCCATCCATCCATCCATCCATCCATCCAACCAACCAACCATCCCTCCCTCCCTCCCTCCCTCCCTCCCTCCCTCCCTCCCTCCCTCCCCCTCCCTCCCTCCCTCCTCCCTCCCTCCCTCCCTCCCTCCCTCCCTCCCTCCCCTCCCTCCCTCCTCCCTCCCTCCTCCCTCCCTCCCTCCCTCCCTTTCTCCCTCCCTCCCTCCCTCCCTCCTCCCTACCTTCCTCCTCCCTACCTCCCTCCCTCCTTGTCCCTCCCTTCCTCCATCCATCCATCCATCCATCCATCCATCCATCCATCCATCCATCCATCCATCCTCCCACCCACCCACCCACCCACCCACCCACCCACCCACCCACCCACCCACCCACCCACCCACCCATCGATCGATCCATCGATCCATCGATCCATCGATCCATCCATCCATCCATCCATCCATCCATCCATCCATCCATCCATCCATCCATCCATCCATCCATCCATCCATCCATCCATCCATCCATCCCTTCCTCCATCCATCCATCCATCCATCCATCCATCCATCCATCCATCCATCCATCCATCCATCCATCCATCCATCCATCCATCCATCCATCCATCCATCCATCCATCCATCCATCCATCCATCCATCCATCCATCCATCCATCCATCCATCCATCCATCCCTCCATCCATCCATCTATCCATCCATTCACAGACCCGTCTGCTCGTCCATCCATCGGTCCTTCCGTCCATCGATGCACCCATGCACCCATGCATGCATGCGTGCATCCATCCATCCATCCATCCATCCATCCATCCATCCATCCATCCATCCATCCATCCATCCATCCATCCATCCATCCATCCATCCATCCATCCATCCATCCATCCATCCCTCCTCCTCCTCCCTCCCTCCTCCCTCTCTCCATCCATCCAACCAACCAAACAATCAATCAACCAACCAACCATCATTGTTCCATCCACCTAAATTTTTATTCTCGGAGCTCCGCAAGCGTGGCTAATTCATCTGTATCGAGTTACTGGCAGTAACTTACTGCATACAGTGGTTGCTTTTTCTGCCAAGGCAAAAATCCACAGCATCTTAATTAAAAGTTCTTTTGTTATCTCGTTTGTCTTAGGCCTTTGTTCTGTCTCTACTTAATTCTTCCATTCGTTCAATGGATCATTTGTTCATTCGTTCGTTGCGTCTTTTCCGACATCCGAATGGTTAATGGCAGTTTTTATTATAATCTCAAGTCCCTGCCCAACGTAATCAGACATTCAGATAGCTTTTCGCAAGAGCAACTGGAAAGCTGCAGATGGGAAAAGAAGGCTTGTATTGATGGGAATTTTATTCTTTTTGTACACAATCGAACGAACTTCTTACGGTCTGACGCAGAACGCCTATATACTTATGTAGGCGTCTTTTGCGCACTACTCATTTCGAAGGCCTCCAGCTAAAACAGTTCCATTTGAATTTCTTTCATCTCGTCTCTTGCTTATAATATACTACTAAAAGTAAAACGCCTGCGATGCGATTAAGTGCGCGTCAGCTGGCGTTGAACGCTTGCCAGCTACGATGATGTAGCTCCTTTAGAAGTGGAATACTATATGGCAGCGCTATAGCTACCGGGATATCAGTATGCCTGTTTGTTGCTGTGCCTGTTCTACGCCATATATAGTTGCAGAGAGCAAACAAATTTGTTATGTGTCTATGTGCCTATGCTTATCTGTCTGGTTCTCTGTCTGTCTGTCTGTCTGTCTGTGTCTATCTCTGTGTGTCTCTGTCAGACAGGCTGTCTCTTTCTGTCTCTCTCTATATCTGTCCGTCTGTCTATTTGGCTCTCTCTCTCTCTCTCTCTCTCTCTCTCTCTCTCTCTCTCTCTCTCTCTCTCTCTCTCTCTCTCTCTCTCTCTCTCTCTCTCTCTCTCTCTCTCTCTCTCTCTCTCTCTCTCTCTCTCTCTCTCTCTCTCTCTCTCTCTCTCTCTCTCTCTCTCTCTCTCTCTCTCTCTCTCTCTCTCTCTCTCTCTCTCTCTCTCTCTCTCTCTCTCTCTCTCTCTCATTCTGCCTCTCTCACGTTAGAATAAGACATAATATCTTCTCACGTCATTGTCAGCTGTGTGTCTGCGCGCATCTGTCTACTTAACTGCTTATTTCTCTGTCCACGAAGTTGGGAGTGTACGTATACACGTCATTATAAGCCTACTGGCTGAACGTACGTAAGTAGACCTATAGACCCCATTATTCCCCATATAGCAGACTCACCTTACGTGTATGCCTGCACTCTGTCTGCCTTTCCGGCTGCATACAGGCTATATCTTATCGAGTGCAAAGGAACCTTATAACCTAGGTTTATAAATCTATTGCGTCGTTACAATATTAAATACACAGGGCATCAAAACATGGCGAGCGCCGAGCCAACTATTATCCATACTCCGATCAATTCCAGGAGTTCAGTCCCGTGAAACGGACTGTAGGATGACATCATATGACAAGCACACCTAAATGACGATGGCACGAATATGAACAAACACTGTATTAGCATGGCGGAAGAATCCAAAAGTGCGTTCCAGCCTTCCAGGAACTTAGCCCAGCCACTGAAATCCCGCTGGTCCGTAAGTTTTAGGCTGCGTTTATGTCAACGTAACGCAATGGATCAGCCTTGCAGCATACTCACGCGTCTGTGGCGACAATTATGACTTACTTTGACTTATGGCCTTGGCGATGCTCCCGCACGCATAAGCCGCTCGTTCATGGAAGACCTCCATCCCTCTCTGTTGTATGCCCGGTGCGTGGCCTCCTGTACCGACAAGCCCCAAAACCAGGCAGTACTCCGGCATATGTGATCGGGACTTCAACCCGAGAGTAAATAGTTGTGTCCTCCATTTTGAGTTTCATGATCAATGGGGTGAAGGCGACTGATCAGGTCTCTCCCTCCTCCTTGGTTCAGATTTAGCCGAGACCTAGTCCCGTTGCCCGGGGGAGACGACGTGGACGTACTGAACCCCCCCGACAATTATAGGCATATCTATAGATTCCAGCAGTGTCTCGAATAAGTTATCCTGCTAATTATTCTGGTGGTCTTGATACCAGTTGTTGACATTTTACAGACCGTATTTCAAATGTTCAGATTCACGAATGTATACATACATAATTACATATATATATGCATAGGCTACATGCCATTGACGGATCCAGAAGATTTATGAGGGGCCAAATGGGCGTCTGGAGCCAAGCCCAAGTGGGGTCCATGGGAAAGTCGATGGTCAACGATTAGAGGGGCAAAGCACCTTCGACGTTGACAGCGAATACTTAGCTATTAATTTTACTATATAAGATAATCGTATTATAAATTATTAAATTAATAGTAATAGGCCTATATATAGACACAGAGAGACATACAGACAGACAGAGGCCCGGGAAGTGTTTAAAAGTTGGGTGAGCCAACCTCAGCCGTGTAGGCCACAGACCTAAGGTGGATAAAATTATTCATTATGCCTGATATTATCTGTAACGATATTTTGTCATTTTTGCAACCACTGGTAGTTTATTACGCTCAATATTGATAACAATTATTATAATTGTATATTTTATTTTGAGCGCCTGCGACTTAGCCTAGCTTTTGTGGGCGCTGAAGAAATCTCGAGATTACCATTACTATTACTATTACGATTATGAGACATGCAATGAAGATGGATTTCTTGCATGGAAGAAAATAAAATTTATTTGCAGGAATTTGTCAGGGATAGGCCTAATGCCGTTTGTCAAATTTTTCTTATGCTCATATTTGCGCTGTGGCGAATTGCTTATAAATGTGAAATGCAATTTATTTAGTTGTAGCCTACTTACCATCAGACCTCCCAGCAGCAGGTGACTTGCAAAACGAAAGAAACGACTGTTTAAATGCCTTCAAAGGCGGTTCGCTAGACATTGCTGCACTGTCTTTATTTACCAATTTTATTTATTGAAAATTATTTATTATCCTCTGTATACACTCGAATGGAGTCTCGAGAAGAACTGTCACTGAACTGATCTAGTCTCTATTTCTCCAGGCACTCTGAGAGCCGACACTCTGAATATTGTGCCTATGTTTATATATATATAATGTGTATATCTAAACATGTATATATATATATATATATATTAATATATCACAGCTGCTGTCTTAATAATTAGCTGTCCTGTCTGCAACCACAGTCCGCCCAGTCTTTGTAGAATTATATATTGCCGTGTCACTTCAGTACCTCCGACTTCCGACAAACACATTTACACATGTGGTACCGTTCAGGCCCAAAGAGTATACCCAAGTATCAAGTGTCCATGATTCGCACAATTTGTCATCCTACAAGATTGTCTGCTGCCCTTTGCTTAATGCCAGAGCCAGCTTTGGCCGGCTTTGGTTAGGTTCCATTACTGCGTTATTTTCATAGTATTACTGTTTCCAAAAGTTGGGTGAGCATGACCCTGCCTTGGCGCCACAGGGTCAATATTTGGGTGAGCATGGGCGCCTGTGGCGCCATAGGTTCCCGGGTCCCTGCAGACAGAGAGCGAGAGAGAGTGAGACATGGAGAGAGAGAGAGAGAGAGAGAGAGAGAGAGAGAGAGAGAGAGAGAGAGAGACAGAGAGACAGACAGACAGACAGACAGACAGACAGACAGAGACAGAGACAGAGACAGAGACAGAGACAGAGACAGAGACAGAGACAGAGACAGAGACAGAGAGACAGGCAGAGAGACAGAGAGAGACACAGAGAGACACAGAGAGAGACAGAGACAGAGAGAGACAGAGAGAGACAGAAAGAGAGAGAGAGACAGACAGACAGAGACAGAGAGACAGAGACAGAGACAGAGACAGAGACAGAAACACGTTGCCATCGTCGACGTTTAATCAGACGATGATGGTACCCGCTAGGACTTCATGTCTCCGTTGACAAACGGAACAGAAGTCCGGCCTAAGCTGGTCGCCGTGTGACCCACGCCATGGATCCCAATCTCTCCCTCTCTGCCTCAAGGGCGTCCATTTACATAGCCCTATCAATGAAACTTCCTAAACAACACACCGTTGCATGACGCCAGTCAGTCTGTCTGCACGCGCATCTGCCAACTGCTCCAGCTCAGACTGTAAGGCCTACATTCCTCTGAAGAATGGCCACCCACTGGCAAGGTGATTATGATAACAAATCTACAGGCCTATGGGGTCGGAATGCAGCTTATAATTTAATTGCGGGTCTATGCTGAAACACGCGTTTCAATTATGTCCTGTTCGGCTGTTCTATACCTGGCAGGAATTCTGTTCTGCTCGTTCAGCACTCTGTAAAGCTTTACTGGAATACGCAGAAATGGTTTATCGAATTCCAGGAAATCCTTCTAAGCGTGGCAAAATTCACGAAATAACTCAATTAATTACAGGGTCTAACCCACGCCTCTGCAAAAATATGGCTGCCAAAAGTCCAAACAGATACTATAATGTCAAGGCTAGCTACAAATGGTGTGAATAGTTGGCCTACTCATAGGGTTTATAATTATGTATTTCAGTATGTTTCAGTTACGTTGGCGTTCAGAATGCAGTTTTCTACTACAGCTGTGTCCTCGACCTCGCCCGTGGCGACTATTCAAAGATGAAGTGTTGTTGCTCTTTATGAACTATACAACACTTAACGGGTAGGCAGCGATTTGTGAACAACTTTTTAAAGGCGTTGTATGCAGAGCATTAGGCCTAAGTGTTAGATGGATGGAAGGCTAGACAGACACAATCATACATACATACATACATACATATGCTACATTTATAAATAGCCTACATATACATAATAGCGCATTGGATAACATCTGGCACAGAGGGCGAGAGGTACCGAGTTCGAGCCCCTGTTGGGCGGATATGCTTTGTAGGCTGCTATTTATAGCGCCGTGTATTGCAGGCTGTCTGTTCTGTTAGTAGTTAAGATTTAAATTGCATAACATGTAAATGTACAGCGCAGTGCGTTTGTCAGGCGCTTATTAAAGAAAATATATTATTATTATTATTAATTATTATTATTATTATTATTATTATTATTATTATTATTATTATTATAATTACATATGTATACAAGCGCCTATGATGAGTTTCTGATGAAGAGGCGCTATAAAAAATCTGTGATACATTACATACTTAACTATTTGTAATGCCTGTAGTCTAGCGCACAGTATGCCTAGAATGCTCGTACGTTATAATGGTTGGTAATATAATTGCCTTACAGCATGAATTGGACCAGTTGGCAACAATTTGCAGCTGGTAGTAATTGCGTCTCTGTTTCAACAGTTTCAGGCCGACTGAAGCCACAAATCAGAAGTCCTGAATAAACAAGGGACAGTCGTAATAAATTATGTCAGTAAATGTTTCTTACTGCACCCTGGTTGTTGCTACCTTCAGTAGAAGGTAGGTTATAACTAAAAGTAGCACCTTCAACCTTGGCGGTAAATTTATAGCATTTCTGACGGGCAGGAAAACACTTTGACGTTTCTCAACAGCACTGCAAGCAGAAGGTAAAATTAAATTACCGTATCTGCTAAACCAACAACCATATACCATATAGGTTTGTCTGTAAATTCCATGACCGAGGTGCATTGAGAGTCTAGTGGCTAACGTGCTCAACTGTCAACCCATAGGTCGGGGTTCAAATCCCCAACAGGACAGAAATTTGTTTAAAGATTTCGGTTCCATCTGACCCATAGTCAACTCGGCTATAATGAGTACACTGAGCAAAAGCAGAACACGATGCGTCGATGTCTAACACTTTATACACATGGCTGTATCAGAACTAGTTTTGGGTTCTCTCTCCCTATTCCTCTCCTCCTTACTCTTCCTCTTCTTCCATGGCCTTGCACTGAATTGCAGAAGTCCTTCAGCTGAAACTTAAAAGTCGTACCACATTGTAATCAGTTTCATGGAAAATTTACTCCCTCAACAAAGATTTCCACTATCTGGCGAGATGAGGAAAGACAGATTTCCTGTCAACTGATTCCGAAAAGCCAGTGTTGTGATTTTTAGTTTCTAAATCTGTTACATTGCAGAAATCCGACACAATTTATTTAAAAACGAACAGTCATTAACCAGTCTTGATCAAATTGCTGCATTCATTCAAAGTATCACATAATGTTCCACGGCTAATTATATACTGACAAAAGTCACCATTCAAAGATCTCAGACATATATTCATTCATTCATTCTGAATGAATACAGTCAGGAAGCTTTATGCATTGTGATTAGAGTCAAATTTGCAAGATAATGACCACATTAAAAGACAACAGCATGCTGATCTGATGCACTTTCTTTGAAATGATCAGATGAAAAAGAAGAGGAGTTACAGTTATTGCATAACACAGGTATGGAAATCACCAGACAGTTCATTGAATAATTTCTAATATAATCTTCTGGGTCACCCGAGATAAATGCAGGAAATTGTTCCCAAAGTCATCTGTTGCCTCATTCATTGCTGCACAGCATTTACAGAAACACGCTTTAAATAAATTTAAACATCAGAGACTTGGCACCATCAATCAATTTCAATTTGAAAATTGTTAATTGATCTAAACATTCACTGTCCACAGGAATATTTCTGAATGACTAATGGAAACCAGGAACTTTCCAGACGGTGAAAATTTAACTAAACTAATGGAATCGCTGTGACCAACAAAGTCCTGGAAACTGTTCTCATAGTAATCGACGAGCTTCAGTAATCTCTCTACAACATTTAACAGAAACAACACTTTCAGCGACCCAAAACAGGTTTTATATAACTGTTCAGTTACAATAACATAAACATACTGTAAATGAAAATTTGTAAAACACAACTTCAAGAAAAACTCATCAGTAAGTAAATAAACATTGTGCAGTAAGTAAACAGCAGAGCTATGACAGCAACGCAATCTATAGTAGAAGATATATGAAACTCACTAATAGAATAATACGCTATTAGAATTAAGAATTTAACTGACCATCATTTCCAACTGCGATGAGAGATGACGATGGTGAAAGGTCTAATGCCGAAGCCCAGTGAGTCAGTGCGGCTGTTCTTAAGACCTGGAAATCAGGAAAAAAATATTTATATACCAAAGTTCACCTGCAGTAAGAAATAAGGATTCATTTTTGGTGAATTTCAAAGTGCTGGTTATACCAGAGTGCTGCAAACTGCATTAATTTATGTTTATCAGTCAGTAGAAAACTCTGAAAAATTCACAGAAACTTGTTTTTGCATTGTTCCCCAGTCTTTAATGTTTGGTCTATAATTCGTACACTACCGTTGTACTACATGTACACATTGTACAGGGCCCTTTGTGCAGATGGCTTCATATTGATTAAACAAGTATTAATTAATAAAATCAACAAGTAGTTAAGTACTTAACCTTTTAAGGATGAACATTTACTAAAATGTATGGGGAGAAATGCAGCTCGTCATTTAACCGCTTAACCGCCATAATGCCGGATATATCCGGCGCCAGCTAAAAATCCTCACGCCTTAGCGCCGGATTAATCCGGCATAAACATAATGACTCGGGCATAGTGCTGGCTTGGCGTATTTCATGAAGTATAGCGCATATTATATTAGCAGAGGATGTCATAGGCTATATTTGGACGGAAATTTGTTTAACCCCGGCTACTTCCGGTCTGATCGCTATGCAACCGGTGACGTATAGTAAAAGTACAAAATGGCGAAACGGAAGTTTACAAGCGAAGAAGTCTTACAAGCAGTTTTAGGACCCGCAAACATCCATGGATGTGATATTACCGGCAGAATGCAAGAACTTTGGCATTACTGAGAAGATTGTTATATATCTTGCACTTCCTCTACTGGACAGTGGTCGTACAGTGTTCATGGACAACTGGTACTCCAGCTGTCTGTTGTATGACTACCTACACTACAGACAGACAATGGCCTGTGGAACAATAATAGATCTGAGTAAATATGTGCTGTTATGTTGGTTTATACGTGATCAGCAAATGTCAAAAAATAATTACGCAACTAACAATAAGCCACAAAAATTACGTTATTTTTACCAATATGGTGCGGCGCCCGGATTTCTTGGCTTGCGGCGGTTAAAGGGTTAAGGGTTAAATCAGTAGGCAGCTTTTATTTCCATTGTTTTTCCCACTGTGCATTGATCTGCCAACTGACTTAATATTTTGTTCATAATGACACAACACCATAATAGGCTAGTGCAGAGTTACAGTAGGTCTGAGTAGGTCTCTTGAAGAGGTGCTATATAAATTCTCAGAATGAATGAATGAATGAATTTCCATTTGCATCAAAGGGTTAAGAACAGTTAGAACTTTCACAGTCATTGTACAGTGCCTATTCATCAGAGAAGGCATTGCCATATGCATGCTGCATACCTAGGTAGATATGATGCTTGAGAACCGGTTACCTTTCTTTGAGACAGACTGTAGAACTGGATTTGTTTCTGCATGCCATAACCAGTGTAGACAACAACATCCGGTTCTTCGACAGAGAACATCGCTAGACTCACAGGCAGCTTCTTGTAGGCACTCTGCAAATGCATAGGCAGAAACTAGGAAAAACCACGGCATAGAGTCACATCCTCCTACCTGTACAACTGACTGGTGATGTTTTCAGAATATGCTATTGATCTTGGCTGAAGAAAGTATCCGGTGAACTTAAGCAGTCACAGAATGTGAAATGCTGTAATGCATTTAGAAGAAATGCTACACCCCACTGATGTACAAATTCTCTTACAACGTGGTCGGGAATGGATCAAAATTTCAATTAGGCTTATGACCAAATTTCCAGTAATGCTTTAACTATGCTCCATCCGGTTTAACAAAATTAATTACTATTTACCCCGTCTCCTTCTCGGAGTTTAGCTCCATCCGGGGAGAAGGCTGGTGCTGGAAAGGTCAGCCAGTCAACTAGTTCGCAGAAGTCCTTGGTCCAGTCAGCTGACCAAACACTCACACGACGGTCAACGCTCGTTGCTGACCACAGCTGAGGAGCAGCTATGCTTGTGTCATCTGGATCCTGCATTAAAATAAAATTCCCAAATTAAATCTGGATCAGCACCTTCTACAGATTACGTGCAATTAACACAGACAAGTCTTTTTAAGGTATTGTAACACACAGCAAAGTAATGTAATGTAACATAATCATCTGTCTGTGTGAGGCATTTCTTAACCATGCTTCCTACATTGGCTGTTTCTTTTGTGTCTGCTTGCATTTCCCTCTTGGATAGTATGACTGGAATTATGGTACCGTGAGATTTTGCAATCACCTGGACGTTGCTTAGCAGCACTCATTGATCGACCATGCCGTTGGCAGTACTCCAGTGGTGCTACATGAGAGATTAGATTAGGCACACAATGTAGTATGCTGTTGAGTCTACCTGGATAAGCGTGACGTCAAGGCAGGTAATAGGAGCGCCTTTATGATCGCCAATCACTCGAACCGTCATTCCAGTTGTAGGACTGCTGACAGCCACAAGACCATCTTCACCTCCGGACAATATCATCCGTCCTAACAAACAACAAATCAGATAAACATAAACTTAAAAGTTACGTGTATATGGTATCAATTTAGTCTTCTGTGTGTTGTTTGGTTAATTCAAAATCACTGTTCTCAATGACATGTAATATTAGCCTGTCTGGATACAATATGTACACACATACATAATATAAATTGATTTTACTTTACTGGCTATCAAAAAGGTCAAAGAAAAACAAGTTAAAAGATTATATTGCTTGATAGCTTAGTAGTTTAAAAATTTTGGTTGAGTTGCAATGCCGAGTTCGTATCAGTCATTGTTATGTTTCAATTTCTAAAATCGTCTTGTTTCATTTTATTTATATTTTACAAAACTGAATAGTTTCACACTTATGTACAACCTCAAGTACAAGTTTCCAATAGCAGGCAAATTTTATGTCACATGAATCGGGTTAACAAGTTGGCTTAAAACCAGAATAGAAACTCAGATCTCATTAAATTAAAATGTTAACCTGAAGTCCAAAAGTGAGAAAACAGAAGAGGTTATAAAACTAAACTGTAAGCTTAGCCTCAGTTAAATGGAGTAGTTAGAGAGTGTAGGTCGTTGACAAAAGATGAATTTCATTTATAATTGTAGAAGTGGTTTCTGAAGCTTCATGAAAAACAGAGCTTACCATCCGAAGAGAAAGCGATGGCCGTAACTGCGACAGCATGTGGATGCATTTTGAGAACCATTTTGACAGCGTTCAAGTCAAACATGCGGACAGTTCCATCGCCATATCCAGCCACAAGATTCGGCAACTGGACGAGGCCGGTCGCTTTCGAATGAGCAACTACTGGTGCCTTGTCACGGTTGCTGACAGTGGTTACAGTTCTCGACGAATGACCAGGAACTGGTGCAAGGGCCAGACATCTGCACGGCTAAAATCATACACAGCCAAAAGATGTCACTATAAAAGAAACTGATTATGATGCAGAAAGTAGCATCCAACTGTAGTTAATTATGACATAGAAAGTAGTGTCTGAGGCTTTGCAATTCACTGTGCAATTCAGTTTCTTCTATCAATACTTTGATGTCATTCAGGTCTAAATTTAAGACTAATTTTTCAACTAACCTACTCTCTATAGCTTGGCTTCTTGTTCCTCTGATATATCAGATTTCGACCAGGTTTTTCCAATGGATTATGCGTCTTGATTGGGATTTTACTTTAAGTGACCATCGACCGACATCTTGGACATTATGATAATGGCTCTATAGATTATAGAAGTTATTATATCGGAGTCAAATATCTTGTGATAGAGCACAGGAAATGCATCAACCGTCTTTTCCTTGGCCATGACCAAGCATTGGATGACTAAAAAAGTCACAGTCACAAGACCAGCACTTTGCAGGACAATGCACTAACACCTCAAATTCATGATAACTCTTTTTGTAGCTCTACTCCATGTTCGAAAGCTGTCTTTTGGAGTCACATCAATCGCCGCATAACAAGGTCATGTTATAATGAATTTACTTCTACAGGTGAATTAATTTTGGGATCTATGTCCTGACTGCACTATATCAACATTTTGTCATAAGTTATAACGACTTTATGATGTACCTCCAAATTTATGTTATAACCATCTACCGTTACAGAAACACGTGACCAAACAAGATGCAACATCAAAGTGTCTGCAGAAACCTGACCTGGTCAGGAACCCTAAACTGCAGAGTCTGTTGCCTATTTCCAATCGACAAAACGCGGACACTGCCATCTTCACCACACGTCAGAAGATACTCGTCCCCGTGGATCAAGACCGCATTCACCTAAAACAACAGTTTCACAAATGTTTAGTGTACCGTACTAGTCATATAATTATTGTAATAATTTATACAATACTGTCATCAAATTGCTGAACCTCCCCTTAAATTTATTATAATGACCAATACATATCTTAAATGGTATTCAGTAATATTATGCCATCTTATGAAGTAAAGTCATTTAAGACAGCTAAGAAAGACAGCTAAGACTACTAAGCAACTAACAGCACTGGGTACTGTAACTAAATTGCTCTATAGAAGAGCATTGTAAATCTATGCAAATCTGTCGCATGCAGAAGGTGTTAATTACCTGAGTACTGTGTCCAGAGACCAGCTGAATGCTAGCTCTCTCGACCCAGTTGACATACCACAAGGTCCCTGCGCTTGTGCCTACAACACCCTAAACATCGCCAGAAATAATCTGTAATACATTGTATCATTTAAAAATCCACATAATAATAACTTCAGATGCGTTTTAGCATGGTCCAACTGTGAATCCTGCTGCTATCTGGCAAATAATATGAAAAAACAGGTATCTAAAAAGGCAGTATGTTCGGGTAAAAATACGTAAACAAGTGACAAAACAGTTACTGTAATGCATTAGGTGAAATGCAGCACACATTTTTTACAGTTTGCATTGAGTTATATCAATTGCTAATATCTTTTACCTAACACACACAAAAATAGTTACATAAAAAAATAATAATTAAAAAATACTTGCTAAGGAGTAAGTATAAGGCCTTCCTCCACCTCTGCAAGTATTTTTTGGTAATATATTATAATAAAAAAACACATTATAACTATCACCAAAACTAATTCGAGTTAAAAAACCGAAACTCTTCAAAAGTAAAAGAGATGGTAGAAATTGCAAGAGATGAACACAGCTGACCACGTCCATTGTGTCATCAAATGAAGCGGATGTGAGAAGGCCATCTAAATTCATCTCATCTTCCATCGTCAACCCTTGAGTGCGCATCATGTTTGAGTCACCGGGCAGTTTCATCTCACCCACTCCAACAACTGACCACAGGCGCAGGGAATGACCACTGCTACCGGTCACAAGACGACCTCGTCGACTAACTAGAATGTCTACAACAGAAGCCGATTCATTTACCAACCGAAGCCATCACAGCCGCAGCTGCCATAATTATACTCATCATCACCAAACCACAACACCATTGCCACAACCATCACCACCAATCACAAGGCCACCACAGCCATCACCACCACCACCAATTATCACCACCACCACCAAAAACTTAAAACAAATTTTAAAGGAAATTCATTGAGTTACACAAAATTAGTACCTCTTCTGAAATTCTGCTCTCTCTCTCTCACTCTGTCTGTCTGTCTCTCCTCTCTGTCTGTCTGTGGTGTAATTTCAAGACATTGCATTAACACTTCTACTGACCTATTTCACTTGTATCGGCTTCCCAGTGCATGAAGCACGTGTTTTTCCTTGTGTCCCAGGCTGAAACCTTTCCACCACTTGTTCCAACAAACAGAATACTATCACCCGCATATTCAAGGGACGTGAAACCAACTGGACCAGAACCCTAAAAGACAAATTAGGTACAGAAACAATCAAGTCCACATTCAGAAGACACCTTTTACAATAATTACAATGTTATATTTTATGCAATGCATGCATGCCAAAGTATGGATAGGCAGTTGGTTTAATAAAGAATATACTTACTTACTTAAGTACTTTAAAAGGCAACCAGCCACACCTTTGCATTTGTGAGTGATTGCCAACCAAGGCCTTCCTCCACATCCACAAGTATTTTGAACAAAACATTCTTGTCCTACATACAACTATATACAACTGGTTAAATTAAATTTGAGTTCTATCTCATAACATGTTTATGTTTTTTATCATGTTTTTAACTCCGCAATCTGGTCGCACTTTGGCAGTGCCAGTCCCAAGTATGGATGGATGAAGGACGAGGGCGACGCTAATGATCTTTGTTATCACACAGCGTCGTTAAACTGAAACTACTACTACTATATCATAACAGAAGCATGAGATGCATACCATGTGATGCCTAGCAAGGAGCTCCTCTGGAACTTCGGCCTCATGAATGCTGAGACTAGCCTCCGCATGCGTCTCATCCAACAGCCAGAACAAGACCACTCCACTTTCTCCAACAGATGCAAACTCATTGACGGTATAAGGATCCCACTTGAGATCATTCATCGGAACTGACGTCTTGGTAGAAGCTAGGATCGTGTAGGTATAAGTGCTCCAAACAACAACAGAGCAATCTCGGTAATCACCTAAACCAAACAGCACAACATCAGAGCAAATTCTTCACAAAAACATATATTATATGGTTGACCTCTGGTTACAGGTTTTCCTGCAAAAATTCATTGAATCTATGTTTGCACAAAATACAGGTATTGCATGAAAACGCTTAAAGAGTATCTTTGAAGAAGCCCCTCTCAACCATGCTATACACACAAGCCACAAGTAACGTAGTTTGAGTAGAAGATTAAAAATTGTGATAGTGCAACCAGCCAACAAGACTTCATTCTACAGATCACATAGAAACAAGAGATATCAATAAATAATGTAAATACCATGAAGCAACTGCTGTCTTACCATGTATGGTAAGAAAGAGTCAACAGCAACAGCCAGCAATAACACTGAATAATGGATTAACTAGATACCATTGCCTTACCGACAGATATCAGAAAGCGATCATCTCGTGAGTAATCCATGCAGATGACGTCATGTTCGTGATAAGAAAGTGTCGTCTTGCAGATCATCTGCTGCAGATCCCAGATGCAGATCTGAGACGTGGACAGACCACCAGATCCACTGGCTGATGCCAAGAGCTGAAACATTCACAAATAATCCAGACAGTGTGGACTCATTTACGCACTCCTGATTTACACACTATTCTACTTAGTGTGAAGTGCTGTTATGTCCCTCAAAGCTATTAACTTAACATGCCGTACTGGTTAACACACCGTACGAGAACAGCTTTCACCTTACTGTGCATTGTTCTGCTAACTGATGTAAATAAATTCATTCGTAATGACATTTAACATCATATTGGCTAGCACAAAGAGCGCCTCTGAGTAGATATCATATGGGCTAGCACAAAGAGCGCCTCTGAGTAGATATCTCGAAGGGGCGCTATATAAATGTTCATTTACATAACATAAAGTTGACAAAAGATGCATGTGGCATTCTAAGCCTGTAGGAATCAGAGCTAGAGAAAGGTTAATATATGTTAGTGCTAGTAATGGCACATTACTACATGGGTGTTAAAAAGTATTCCAATAAATTTTACACTTGCCTTCTTAAGTCTCAGATTCTCGATGGTCTCATTTACTTTGGTGCCAGTTCTGTAGAAGTCTTCCAATTAAGTTACACTAGCCTAGATTAGGTTTGCGTCACTAGGTCAAAAATCAGCAGTTAAGACACTAACCTGGAAGTCATGTTGCAAAGCAAGTGTCGAAATTTCTTCATTATGACCTATGTATGACATACAAAATTATGTAACGTCCAAGAACATAAGCTAGAAACATAACTTATATAAAGTAAAGTACGTAAGTATAGCCTTTATTACTCCATTAGCAAACGCACAAGGGGACACCGAAATAGAATGTAAAATAACACAAAGAAGTAATAATAATGTATAGTAATAAAATTGAACAGTAAAGTTCTAAAACATGTTAATAAGTGTAAAGCATCACCTGGTGTTAATGTTTGTATGAATTTGATGAAGAAACCAACTGCCTGCTAGACTTGGAACGAAGAAAGTGATACTTATGTTGTTATGATAAATAATAAAAACTTTGCTATAGAAAAACTCTGAGAGTTGAAGAATCAACTAACCAAGCAAATGGCGTTGCGTTCCAGCCCTCACGTCTTCCACAACAATGACAGAGCCATTGGTGTATGCAAAGAGACCTTCAATTGCAAAAGCATTATTTGTTAAACAAACTGAAGATTCATTTGGCCACAAGAAAAATGTAAAAAAATTGTCAATTTTTTACTATTAGCAACAGTTAAATCACAGAAAATAAAAAAGTTGTAACAATACTGAAAAAAAGGAAAGATTGAGAAAACCAAAGTATGATTGAAGGTTAGACCTAAACATGGCTGATTCCTTGGAAATTTCATAAAGAAGTTGTTACAAAATATTCAAACGACAGAAGGAACATAGTTACCACCATCTGAATGCCACATCATGTTTCCTCTTCCATTTCCATTGTAGCCAATCACGGAGTCAAGTTTAAGCCCAGCTTGGCTTGGCGGAGCAACATATCGTCTCTGTCATAAAAACACCAAATTGCTAAGGTCAATTTTTATACTTAGCTGAAAAGTCATGGTTGCGATACTGTCTGTCAACACAAATGCATGCATACAGTTAACACATTGTTGGCTATAGTTGCTTACAATATTTACAGTAGCATCACATATTTAAAACTGCAAGAAGCATAACAATTTCCAATTCAATATAGGTCTAAGCCTTGTCCTTAAATGATCAGAAACAGCAAATTAACCTATGGGTATTTGTTAGCTATTGCAGTCTTTACCTGAGCGAGAGAACATTTCTTTGGCCTCTGCACAAAATGCTTGGTGACAGTTGGCTTTGATGGTTTTGTCGCATCACATTTCTTCGGTGTAATAACCAAGGAAGCCATTTTCTTAGTTGGCGTCCGATGCTTAGTGGGCGGAGCTTTGTGTCCATCTTCATCGGAGCCTGCCTGTCAATCATTAAAGCCAAGTAATATTATCTGTAGGAAGCAGCTAATAGACAAGGAACAATTATGGCATGCCGCTATCAGAAACAGCCAAGTCGCGGGTCATTGATTTAGATTTTGTTTTTATTATTAATTCAGTCTGACACACCGCAGTATGATTACAAGTCATAGTATGAACGGATGATTAAAAGTTATTACAGAAGTCAACTGTATGGCTGCCATGCACGGCAACCATCTGTCCTACCATTCATTTTACCAACACCACCTAGCGACTGGAAGTTTGAGAGGACTTTTGGCAGGGTAGTGGGAATCGATCCAACGTCCATGCTGATCTTCTGGTCATCGCACCGGAGTGTAACCATTCACCTAAACTTCCTCCCATGCCCATGGAGTAACACCATAGGATATATAATAATGGCACTATGTAGACATTGCTATACATCATTCAATAAGGAAACATGGTTTTGGAAAGATGAACTTACTGAATGGGGTAAAGCATTTCCATTGAGTGCTTTAGATATGATAACCAGCTCTTCTTCATCTGAAGATTCCTTCGACATCACTTCTTCACCAAGCAGTTCTTCTTAGGAACAAATGACCAAAGCAAATTGCTCATAACTACACTACAGGCATATGAACATACCGGTAATCGGTAAAGAGTTTCATGCACCAGAACTCACAATCCTTCTAGTACCAAAGCCATTTCTTATGCACCAATTTACTAATAGTGAACGACAGTGAATAACATCATCACTGATCAGAGCAGTTGCTTAATACAAGCTCGCAGATGTCTGCTTTCACATTCAACAAGAAAGATTAAACTATTAACTAAAGTAAGTTGGTTTTCAAAATCTGACCATCCAGTTTCTCAACTTTAATTCACACAGAAAGAACCAATCAGACAACAGATAACAGGCACTTCTAATTAAAAAGGTCTGCTTACTGGCTCAGACAATTAAGAAAATAAATCACAGGGATAAATAACAAATACAGTAAGCCAGTAATACAAAAGATAAATATCATATGCTAAAGAAATCCATAACTTGACAGTACTAAAAAACATTATATTACTTTAACCCACATAAGTTTTGTGAACAATAGTTAACAAAAATAAACCTTCTCCTGGCTGTTTTTCAATGAAGCTGATGTTTGCAACGTGGTCTCCAGGAGGGTAAGAGGCAGGAACTGGAACAGTTTTTCTAACTGATTCATTGGCTAATGACTGATTCTCTGCAGCCTTGTAGAAGGCCAAATCCTCCTCTACAAAATGATTAACATACAGTCAGAAAAAGTGGATCACATTGAAATGTGAAAACAAATGTGGAAACACTTAAAAAAATTGAAAACTGAAAACAAATGTGAAAACACTGAAAATAAAGCAAAATTGAGAAAACAAGACAATGATTTTTATCAGGCCATGTCTAATGCTCAATGTGAAGCAGCATTGTTTGCTAAGTTAATTCTTTTTTTAATAATAATAGTGCACAAACATCTACGGTGCTTCCTTAAGAAAAAATACCCAAGGGTGTTAGTCCAAGGATATAGAGCTAAAATAAATTTACCAAGAGCAAATCACCAGTATTCGACCATGCCTTGTACTATGACTGGAAAAATAATTCACAGGAAAATTAAAAAAATGAAATAGTAATTACCATTTCCTGTGTAATAGTTCTTTACCGCAGTTCTGCCTCTGCATAAAAAAAGACAGACATCCTCTAAGCAAACAGTTCCAGAAGACAGCTACAATGCTTAAGTAAACCTGAATGCAATAATAAGCAACTACAGTATGACAGTCAAATACCACAGCCAACTATTCCCCAGTCAACACCTAAGTAAATAATAATTGCAATTTAACCAATTGTGTACTAAAATATCACAGTATAATTACTGGTAAATCTTTCCAAATTATTTACCATTGTTCTTCATAATGCTTAACGCCAACAGAGTTCCCAGTATAACTAAAGTTCTGACCCAAATTAGTCATCCCATTGAAGACTCGAGCATGTAAGATTCTTACAAATAAGCTTTCAAGTTAAAAATTTACGTTAAGTAAGTACTTTAGTAAACTCATAAAAGCCGTTATGGCAAAAGTCTATAGGCGAAAACCAAATCCTTTATTTCTAACATAAAACTTACTCAGCTGGAGGGTCGGGCTTTTTGCTGCCTGCCAAGAAATCCCAAATAAAAATTGCATCGCCAACGCTGAGCAGCTCTGATGAGTCCGGTGTGAGTACAACACGGCTTATTGACTCAGAATGTCCAATGAACACCTACAGAAGATCATACAAACTCACAGCACTCACATTCAAGAGGCTAAAATTCATTAGGCTATACTTATACTAGAGACTGCTTTAACATTACCAGCTTCAACTATTTCATAAGAAAAAGCAGATAACTGACTTTCTGGCACGTATGGTAGAAGCCTACTCAACAAAATGATCTAATTATTCCAATTAAAATTATAAAGAAAATCTTTACAAATAATTCAAGTTAAAAAATGGCATTTAAATTTAAAGCTGTTCAGTTCTCTTTTCTATTGTTTTGTGCACATTTAATAAGAATTTTTATTAAATAGCGAAAAGTAAAAAACCAGCTTAATGGTTCTTAGACGGGACTTTCATAAGGAACATCATTCAATATTTTCAAGTCTTTATTTAAATGCCATCTTACAAAAATTTTCGGAATTGCAGAACAGTTTAGCTCTGTTTAGTTCCAGCCACGGACACTCATTCGTAACTTTGACTGATTTTAGATAGCAATATGTTTTATGTATTTTTGGTATCAATAAAGTATCTCTTAAATTGAATCCAAAGTGATATTTACCTGGAAGTTCAAATCAAGCCTCATGTGATAGTCCCAGACTTTAATAACTTTATCCCCAGCAGTCACCAGGTGGCGACTGTCCTGTGAGACATCCAGTGATGTACAGCCACTGCGATGGATGTTATCAATCTGAGCCACAAACACATAAAACCAAACAGACATACAATTCAAAGATTTTGTCCTGCAAAATTTTTTAAACAATCCAATAAAGTCACCAAAAAGATCAAAATAATCTTCCAAGATATCCTAGAGAGGTGTTGGATAAAACGGACTCAAAGTAGCAACACACCTCACAGTGAACCTCACAGTTACACCAAAAACTCATTTGGCATCCTGATGAGCTTTAACTCTTCTAGTTTACATAGAAAACTCTGCTAGTTTTCACACAGACCTCTTCTAGTTTGCATAGAAAATTCTTCTGGTTTACATAGAAAACTCATAGTTTACAAAAAATCTCATAGTTTACATAGAAAACTCCTCCATTTTACATAGAAAAATCTTCCACTTTACACAGAAAACAGCAGCAATCAACTGGCATAACCTCTGCAAGTAGCTTTCCAGTCCTTGCATCAAATTTCAGAAGCTTATTGCTGGCTGTAGTCACAAGAAGTTGCTTCATGGATGTTGGTGAATATTTCACTTTCACAGCACTGTCTATCACATTGCGACCGCTGTCGACTGTATTCAGATTTGATATGTCAATGCGCATCACCTAAATGAAAAATCACACACTAATTAGCAACCAAGACAAGCAGGGCCTTTGAAGGTCTTAAAATGATCTGAAAAGGAGATTCATACATACACAAAAACAATTCCACAAATGTTAACAGCCAGAGTATCAAATCCAAAGCCATTATTACAAAGCACAAGGCATTAATTAAGGCTCTCTGCTATGGAATGACCTGCCTACTATAACTCGAGCTGTGATGTTATCTGGGGGCACTAATGTTTCTGCTCGTTCTCTTAAGACTTTTCTTTTCTCGAGGCGCCCTTCACACTGGAAGCGCCTCTGATTAGGTTGTACTGCGAGAGGTGCTTTATAAATCCGTAAATAGAATAGAATAGAATAGAATTAATCGATGGTTCCTGGCATCTAATCCTGCTGTAAATCTTTGCATATATAATGTGCAGAGAAGTTTGAAACCAACTTACAATGAAGAGATTTTGGTTGTATGTAAAATTAACAGTTTAAATGTGTTTTACAGTGAGCACAGAAATTACCCACAAAATGCACAAAATGCATAGAAGTTAAAAGGTGATCAATATTAAAAAAACTTGGCCATCCAGTAAAACTCAGTAAACTCAGTAAGTGCATATGCCTAATCATATATACATGTAAATAATTCAATCAATCAATCAATCAAAAGTTTTATTGCCACCGTTTCAAAATATTAAGCATACAATTTTCCGCTCTGATTAGAAACGCACAATAGGAGGCCCAGAAGGGACCAAAGTCCCGCTAACTAGGGACACCTAGATGAGTGTTACATTTAACAAAACAAAGCCAATGAACATCAAGAATTAACAGTAAACCACAGAAAGTGCAATAGTCATGAGCAGCATAACATGTCACTTTTTTTGTCTTAACTAGATAAAACATATTTCTACTCGCAAGGTACACGTGAATTACAGTCATTAATTAAGTGTAGGCGTAGCATTTTCTTAAACATGTGTAAGTTTCGTGCATCGCGAATGTCCTTGGGAAGGTTGTTCCAAATGGCAGTACCAACAGATTTAATGGAGAATAGGCGTGTATTGGTGTGAGCAAAAACAGGACGAAAGGCTTTAGCATTTCTTGTTTGGTAAGAGTGTATTTCTGTACCATGCTGGAAGAAACCTCTAAAGGCCAGAGGGAGTAGGCCATGCTCGTATCTATACAGAAACTCCCCAATTTGAACCGTCTTGATCTGCTCAATGTTAAGCAATTTTAGGATAGAGAATAAAGGAGCTGTGTGTTCTCGTGGACAGGCTCCTGCCACAATGCGTATTGCTCGCTTCTGAAGGATTACTAGTCTGTTCAATCTTGTGTCGTATGTTGAGGCCCATATCAGATTACAATAGGTTAGATAAGGATATACAAGAGAATAATATAACTTCATTCGAATTGGTTGGGGTAACAAATAAGAGGTACGAGCTAGAATACCTACATTTTTTGCAATTTTAATGGCGATATTATGTATGTGTTCCTTCCAAGTCATGTGTTGATCCACATATACCCCTAAGAATTTAGTCGAATTAACCTGAGTAATGGGAACATCGTTAATATTCAACGACATCTGGTTATCTAATGGCCCAGATTTCCTATGTGATTTAAATATAATGAAGTTCGTTTTTTCCAAATTAAGAGTAAGTTTGTTAGCACAGAACCAATCAGCTGCCAATGTAAGTTCTGCATTGACAGTTTCAAAAAGAGAGTGCAGTGACTTGTGGGAGTAAAAGACATTAGTGTCGTCAGCGAATAGAATAAAGAATAAAATTGATGATACATTAGGCAGGTCGTTAATGTAAATGAGAAATAACAAAGGACCAAGGTTAGATCCTTGGGGTACCCCAAAGTTAATTACCTTAAGATCAGAGAGGGCTCCATTACAACAAACGCATTGAAGACGATTGTCAAAATAGCTGGCAAACCAGTCGAGCTGCATTCCACGATTATTCATGCATATCGATTATATACACCTAGACTAGTTAATAGTTATCTTCTTTGCACAGTTTCTTTATAAAATTTTCAAAGTTGACATAGGGTAAGTACGCTCAAACTAACAAACATGTTAATTTTCAACAAAAGCAAATCAAAATCGGAAATCAAAATGGATGCTACTTATTGTTGAACCATAGCACAATCAACTGCAGCTGACCTCATCGAGGGACTTTGCATTGACAACGCTAACTGCAAAATCTGTTGGACCAACAAAGGCAATCGATCGACCATCTGGGCTGATTGCCAATGCTTCAGGGGCATACTTGTCTCCCACAGCAACCGTATTGCCTAGCAACCGAAGCAGCTGGTACAGGTTGTTGGCAGCATCGTGAAGAGCAATGGAGCCAAGAGCACCAGCGCTGTAGAGGAAGTCACCATTCGGATTGAACACAAGACCAGTTACAGAACCACGGTGTTGTCTAAAACAGAAGATATCGAAGAAATACTCAATGCCTGAAACTTTTGAATCAGTATGACAAAGCTAGCCTCTCCCATTCAAAGTAACTGCATGCTAGGTCGGCAAAATGTCCCTTCTCTGGAAAATCCATTTTGCTCCCTGTTTGCTAAGGCTATGACAACAGTTGTAAAAAAACTGTCCTGATTTGGACAACTTACCCTGCAGCATACCACTTCTTCTAAACCTGGTTAGTGCTCACATTATTCAGCACATAGAGCCAGCAATCGTCAACACATACACACATACAGATATAAATACAGACATACATAGGGACATTTATGCACATGTCTGTTGCCGTAGATACCTCCAGATGCAATGATTGTTGATTTAGACAAAACACATAACACAAACTGATGTTCATGAGCGATTGGCTATGAAAAGTAATACGATTGTTTCATTAGGAAAATATGATAGATCAAGAGAAATGCTATAACCGATTGAAATCATGTGATCTTCTTCCATAAAAGATATGACTCCATAATTACGATAATTCACAGTTCACTCTATCATAGCACAGACTGATCTGTAAGTCATGTTTAATCATGAATTCAAAATGGTAAAAAACTTCATACTTGTGTTCTGCTATCATGCTCATGGTTCCGATATTAAAGACGCGCACAGTCCCAGAATCAAATCCGCAGGCAATGATCTGCTGACTCGGGTGATAGGCAATGGCACATGGACTCTCCCTTGGTGCGGTGAAGTCAGACAGCTACAACAATGAAAAAGTCACATATAAATTGTATGCAACGTAAATCAAAATGGTGGACAGGAAAGGCTCAAACTATAACAAATAAACATACCACAGCGTGTAGAATGGGAACAGTCAGTTTAGTTTTTGACGAACCTCTTACTAAAGTGGTAATCTTGTGCTCTATAGTGAGTTAAGGAACTGTTATTCTCACACACAGCCATGTACTGGTATATGAGCCAATAATATTAGAAATGTGATGTACTTGGAGACCTTGAATCTAAAAAGCTTATTACCTGAAAACAGATTTCATCACCAGGTTTGAATCGAACTTTAGGTGCCCTACACATGTTTACAGGCTAAATTCTTATGTCCCACTTCCACTGTCTGGCACACAATTCTGCTTGCGGGCACAAACCTTAGGAGCCTAATGTGTATCGTTGCTACTCCAGCCTAGGCTGTCCAGCTGTTTGGTTGTTAATTTGACTTTACTTGACAAACCTTTCAACTGAGCCCAGTTTGATAGACTCTTGAACTTCACATTCCATTATCTTACCTTACCCACCTTACCTTACTTAGGTAACTTTCATTGGCTGAAATGATGTTTACCGTTTGGTTGCTAATTTGACTTCAGCAGTCCAGCTGCTTGGTTGCTAATTGACTTTACTCGACAAACGTTTCAACTTAAGGACCACGAGTCCAGTTTGAGTCAAACTTCACATGCAGTAACCTTACCTTACCCACCCTTACCTTACTTAGATAACCTTCTTAATGAGTGCTTCTGTGGCTGAAATGGTATTTACCAGCTGCATTGTGTCCAGATCCCAGATGCGAATTGTGTGGTCATCGGAAACTGTGGCCATGCGTTTGTAGTGAGAATCAAGTGACATTGACAGTATGCGACCAGTATGCGATCGCATAATGGTCGTATAAGCTCGTGTTGAAATGTCAAGGATACCAACATTTCCCTTAAAAGACAAAGAACACAACAACACATGATAGCAAGCCTGCAGCATGGCAATACCTGCAAACCCAAACAAACTGAGAAGAATACATAAAAAACCACAAGTACATCTATAGGCATCGATGTTTATGTTATACCACGATATTACTTCAGAAACAGTACGCATTACCATATCATTCTAAATAACTGATTAGACTTTTTCTTGTATCAACAACTCGAATAACAACTGCAGGTTAATGCTCAGTAACTGCCGACCACACAATGTTCAGAAGATTCAACCATCCCCAGTTACTAACTATACAGGCAAGTCTTCAACAACAAAAATAGAGAAACAAGCACACGCAATTGGCTTAATATTGTCCAATTGTCCACAATAATGGTCATTGTTCAAGATCACCTGCAGTAACTGGCTTATACAACCTCTATCTTATTTTAGATCATTATTCCGCATAAGCCACATCTAGTTCTACTGTTCTAGTTACTTGCTAAGCAGAATTCACATAAAAGTCTTACGGTGCAGGTTCCGGCCAGTAATCGCAATCCATCCGATGAGATGTCAGTCGCGGTTACTGGTCCATCGTGTTCCATTTCAAGGTAAACGTGCTTGAAGTCAAGAGGCCAGAGACGAATGTAGCCGTCATCCGAACCAGTGACACAGAAGGCCTCATTGACACACAGACAATTCAGCGCAATACCAGAACCTTAACATCAACAAATTTTCAGTTATTCAAAAACAATGAGTCACCTCATTATCAGAAATTTTAACACTATCTGAACAATGCTTATCTGATTCTGCAAAGAAGTAGGTAAGGTAAGTGAACCCTTTAATGACGAGAGTGTACTAAAAGTAACTGGGAAACCAATGCACCTCATCGTTAAAGGGTTAATAGCTGAATGGTGCCGAAACTATGAAGTCTTACTTATCAAGTTTTGCATAAATGCCTGTTTATAAAAGCATCAACTATTGCATGGAGTGCTTTAATGAGTCTCTGTTTAAAAGGCTCTAAATAAATGCACAATTGCAATTACAGCTGACTCCAGCAAATGTAAATGGTAATCCCCACGTCATCTTTCAGTTGCTAAAAGAAAACTAAACATGGCATTAAAATCCAGCCGAGAAGCCACAAAGATTTAATTCTATAAGAATAAGAAATTTTGCTACCACTGAAGATAGTAGAAACATAAATCTAACCTGACGTTGCTTTATCTTTGGCAGTCACTGGCTGAAGTCGACGCACGTGACGAATGGCGACTTTCCTGTAGTCGACTTCAAAAACATGTCCAGACCGACTGCCAGCATAACTGCAAAACAAGACATTCACCCTCTGAAGCTAGCAAACTCCTTGCTCACTACTAGGCACAACACAGGCATCTTAAGGAAATACCTAAGTTATCCAGTTGTCAACTCCACATAAAGAAGATCTTTCCATATCATGAAAATTACATAGAGCAATTCTCTAGTTATGTACATTTTCGAATTTCACCAGTAATCACATAATTATTCAAATTTCACCAGTAATCACATATTCGAATTTCACCAGTAATCACAGGTGGTGCTCAAGAAAGCTCTGAGAAGGTGAGCCAATTTTCTCCTAGGCAGAGTCTACAGTTGATTACAGAGTATTTCCACACTTAAACTCTGTGTCTGCAAGTCTTGACCAGTATTAGCAAATCTCAAATCTCTTGTCAAAAATGAACAGGACATTCTAAACAGATTGATTTTACAATGTCACTCTTATACACAAGCCATAATATTAAGAAGTAAATTGATCACTTTATAAATGATCAAATACAATACAATACAATAAATAATGGTTAAATTATGTTTTTACGTTACAGTATCTGCCTGTAGCAGTTTATTCACGTAAAGAACTATTCAAAGAAGAACTGACACAACTCGGTCCAGTGGGTCTTTCGTTGGCTCATAACCAGCTTCAAAGCAGCAATCGGTAAATTCCATTGTATGGTATTCGCCCAAGTTAACTGGAGCCGAACGAAGATTGCCATCCTTAACTCGCCACAATCGAATATTGTCTCGTCCACAAGAAACCATCCTGTCGAAAATGCGAAACTATTCAAATTAATTAAAAGCTACAGAGAAAAAACTAATCGTTAAATTAAATCAGGTCGAATAATGCATGCATTCTGTAAACAGGAGATTCTGCTTTTAATATTAAGAAGAAAATTATATGACTAGATGGCAAAGTTAGAAGTAAAACAAGTTGTGAAATAGACTATAAATTATTTAAATGCATCATATTCTCATCTTCGACTACCATAGTACTTAAGCACAGATTCCACACAGAATTCACACCACATAATCATGGGTTAAAATATGTGGCATTCAAAGATTAGGCTCAGCTCAATATTGTATTGTATTGTATAATAAGACCTCACTCAAAAGGTGACAATCACCAACGCTACAAAGTCGAGCCAGAAGTTGCCCCCAGAAGTAGCAAATGCAGGCCTGCTCTGAAATTCGACTGAAATTAGTCCAAATTGAAGATATACATTCTTCCGAGCAATTTTTATATTAATTCTAACAAAATTACAAAGGCTAACCTTTAAGACTTCTTTAACCTATTTTAAGATTAGCCTTTAATGATTTGACAAATAAAAACAGAAACCTAGATTCGTCAAATGCAGCAATCTTCATGTTGACGATGTCGACATCCGTATGAGCCTTAACCATCACAGACACCTGGCCACCTTTGCTAACTTGTTCAGTATTCCAGACAACCACCAACTGCAACATCAACATCCATCTAGAGTTATCAACCCCAACTCTTGCCTTGTAGCTTAGTTTGCTTCAGGATCAAGAAAACCACTCACTATAGCCAATATAGTTAGTGGTCTGACACTAATGGCCAATTCCCATTATATAATTTCGCTATATAACGTGTCAGCAATTCCATAACATACATTGTTATAACGTGTCACTAGGTCATAGTTTAGTATCAACATAAGACAGTAGCAAATAATAATAATAATAATCTTTTCTTTATTGACGAGCCTGACAAACGCACTGCGCTGTACATTTACATGTTATGCAATTGAAACAATTCACAAGAGTACAAATGACAGAAGACATAAATCTTAACTACTAACAGAACAGACAGCCTGCAATACACGGCGCTAATAGCAGCCTACAAAGCATGTCTCTCCTAGCAAAGCTATGCCAGGCAAAGCATCTGCAAGCCAGTTCATCAAAATGTATAAAAACTGGAGAAAATCCCCAGTTGTTTCCCATTTCTACCTCTCCTTCTTGATGTCCCTCAATCTGCCCTTTCCCTCCTATTGCCCCTTCAATTTCGCTTAGTGGACAACCTATGGATAGCCTAGAGACGTCTGTGCGTAAGTGTGTCTGGTTCCTTGTTCCTCACCCTGCAAATAATAGGCAGAGGAACAGGCAACCAGCACTTCTTGAAACATTCAGCCATCCAATCAACTCTAGTAATATAATTCACCAGAAGGTTCCAATGACGGATCACATACAAATTATTCTATTGATATTCAGTTGGCAAATATATTGCAGTAACGAACAACCATTGCAAAACAATCTAGCTCATGATGCACTTTATCATAATATACTACCTGTAATAACAATTTTAACTGTTCTAATACTACAATATTTTCATTCAAATTTCAAAAGTGAATGGCATATATTTACATATTTTCCATGCGAGTCTTTTCCCACTCCACAGAGGGAATTTCCACTGTGAGACATGCTGCAAGTCAACAGATCATTCATTTGAACAATGATGCTCAGGATATTTAAGAATAGGTAGATCTACGTCTTTAAAACTCTAAATAATATCAAAACTCTTATGATTTTTCTGCTCTACATTTTGATTCTTCACACTGCCTACGTTTCATTCTTCTCTTGAAACCTTCTATGCCCTGAAATTACAGCCCTATACAGGTAGCCGAGGGACTACACGTAGCTTCGTCACATCACAATCTGAGGTATTATAATAGAAGAAGCAGAAGAAGAGCAGTTCCTTAAGCTAGCCCTGAGGCAACCATGGGTATGTAGTGTTAGCGACTTCATTTTCTTAGCCTCGGCATATGAGGGCGAGTGGCCAGTCCTCTCCCTTGCCGTCTCATCTTCCCACCAACAGCATACGGTCAGTATACTCATTATAGCTGAGTTGGCTAGGTCATCCAACCAAATTTCCGTCTTGGTGAGAATTTGAACCCTTGACCTCTCAATTGACTGAGGAATAATAATAACTTAAGTAAATTAACATTTACTGAAAATGGCATTGAAACAGTAAATGAAGAATTTTAACTTTTAAACTCTTTCTGTTAAATTTTAGGTATGAAAGTGCATGTTTGCATGTGCTTGCACAGAAGCAAGTGTGCATGCAAGCACAAAAGTAAGCTAGTGTCCAGATAATTCCATGCAACCACTGGCAAAGTCATTTTCATTTTTCCAGAACATCACTCAGACATTCTATGCACCACTTTATTTACTGCAGCTCTGGCATAGCAAGGATGTTACCAAGATTTTTATTACATTACATACATAAAATCTGTTAGAAAGCAATTTAAAGTATTGGTTACAGCTAATGCATTAGTTAAAGTTAAAACATTGGTTGCAGTTAAAGCATTGGTTAAGTTAAAGTGAAAAAGGTTAACCTTAGACAAGTAAGTGAGTGAGCATGAGTCTTGAACATGGCTAAACACTCTCCAGTCTGAAACCTCCAGACGCGGACAACACTCTGTGATCCAGTCTGACCCGAAGCAAGAAGGGTTGATGAACCGTTCAGACTAATACTTGACACCTAAACACAGCACAACTACTACTCAAAGATCAAATAAATTTCATTAATCACTTCAGTCAAGTGACACTGCACTCCTACGGTCAACTAACTGATATCCCAATAAAAAGACGGCATCATCTCAAAGACTCAATAAGATTGTGGAGTATGTCATCTATGATGTCAAAGAATAATATGCCATCATTCAGCGTATATCTTTCTAAGTTTTGAAATGGACCAACCCCAGGTGCGGTTTATGTATTGCTCTTACCAAACAGCATCCACAGATTAATGCTCCATGCATAACTGGTATAAACATTTCCTTCAATCGGCCCTTGAGCAGGCAATGGACAAATCCAAGGGTCCTCAACATGGGGCCAATGCATTGCATTACTTGGTTGCTTCCCATCTTACTCTGGTTACAGGGGCACCTGTGTGTAAACAAGTTACACAGACTCAACCCACAACAGCCCAAGCCGTGAGTGCATCAACTACTCAATCAATCAATCAATCAATCAATCAATCAATCAATCAATTTTCGTTTATTCCGAACACCAGGCTGACAGAACGCAGCTTGTAACATTAGTTAGTTGTATATTTATAAATGTGTTCAATGACTGTTCATTTGTATGCACCTTGTCCTGTCTGGATATCGTTAAAATATGATTGGCAACAAGTTATGGACAATAAGTGACTGACAGTAACAAATGAAAGACAACAACAACATATGAAACAATGAGGTAAGGCCCACCTTGTCTGTGTGTCCAATGAAGAATCTTTGCTGACCATTTGACGCCTGCATCGCTATGACGACAGCATGGCAGGGATAGACACAAACTGTCCCTGTGCTATTCCACAGAACCTAAACAAGTCAATTGAATTTAGAGCCTTAACATATCACTAGCTTTATCAAATTAACAGAGCTCTTAAAATCAGTATATTCTGTAAATAGAAATTTCAAGGGTGCCATATCTATGAAAATTGTTGCTAATCATTGAACAAATAATGTTGACTATGGTACAGAAGTTCTTATCTTAAATTGATTTCCAATCTGTTCTAGAATGTAGTCCTAGTATAACAAACTGAATTAAAACAGCAAAGATAATTTAATGAAAAAAGTACAAAATTACCTGACAGATTAATCTAACAGAAAGTAATCTATCAACAAGTTATAATAATAATATTCATTTATTAATTCAAACTGACAAGCACGCGGTAAGATTACATGTCATAATAGTAACAGATGATAACAAGTTTAACACAAGTCGAATTTAACTGTATGGCAGCCTGCAAAGCACCTATCTGTCCTACTGCTCATTTTACAGTCACTCTCAGGGAGTTGAAGGCTGCGTCAACTTTATCGGGCTAGCTGATATTGAATTCACGTCCTTCTGATATTCGTGTTAGCGTGTTACCATTCAACCATCTCCTTACCCCACTTATATAAGTCGTAGATGGATAACAGAAACAAAGAGACACACTGGGAACTGCAGAGATAAATCTAACAATCAATTTACCAATTAGCCAGTTGCAACCAAACTGCCGCAGAAAATGACTCACATTTCTTGTAGATGCTCCGCCAAATCCAACAATTCTTCTCAGCTTCAGAATTGGATCAGGCTTCAGACACTGAGGTCAAACAGAAATATCAGCAGTCATAGAAAAAGATCATATATGAACACTGAACAGTCAATGCTAATTAACACTTTAACAATGAACTGCATTGGTTTCCCATTCACTTTTAGTACAGTACACTTTCATCATTAAAGTGCTAAACGACTGTATCTGGCCATTTGTAAAGCATCTTCTAAAAATCTCCATGTGGTATTATAACAGATCTAAGCAGGTGCTTCTTAAGATGGCTTGAAAATGTAAATACATGGTTGGTAAAAACTACAAGAAGTTGTGAATGAAATAAAACCAATCATGGAAAACAAATATAAGAATAGACTTACATGTAATGTATATTATATTAATGTGAAAAAACTCACTTTGTAAGTATCTTTCACAGGAGGAAGCACTGCACTTCCACCTACTTTACTTGACACAACCTAAAGGAATAGATACAAGATATATTAACTTTTATTTCTTATTTCTCACATAATAAATTTCGCAGCACACAACACCAGTGTCAAAAACAACTAATAAAACTCAAACATATTTGTAGACAAACTGAAACCGACTTAGCTAAAAATGAAGTAAAATTAAAAATCTTAAAGACAATTAATCCTTTAATGACAAACTACATTGGTTTCCCAGACACATTTAGTACAAGCTCATCGTTAAAGAGTTAAGCAACTGAAACAAAGAATGAATTACGGATAGCAACAACCCAGTCTATCTCTGCACATCAGCAATAACAGAATTTAACTCAAACCTCAACAACTTAAGAAATTTAACTTAACAACTTAACAACTTAAGATTGATCACAAATACTGTACCCTGCCTGTTTTAGAGTTTTCCTGGTGCACTAGCACTTTGTTTGTTTCACGTGCATATACATGAACATCACCATCCTGTCCCTGCTGGACGCAAATATCCCCATTTTCGTCGACCCCAACCTGTGGCAACTTTGACGTCACTGGTCGTTTTGAGGCCTTAGAAACATAAGGAGAGAAGACAAAAAAATCAAAGAAAAACCTTGCTTAATAAAGACAACTACGATAAGAAATTTTATCTAAGAAATCTAATAAAAATTTAGTACATTAAGAGGCAGAATTTGAAATTTGAAGCTAAATCAGCAGAAGGATAAACACTGACTATTTAGATATACAGCATTTATTTTTAAGATGACCCTACGCTCAAAAGAAACGTCATATCTTTCTTAACAATACTTATATCAGACAACTCAGAAATTAAATTTCATTATATTATGCTGCGGTAAATTACATTAATAAAGAAATCAGTGCTACATAATGCTAACATCAGACAATGCTACATCACTGGCCTTTGAAAATATGAATCAACATTATAACTAAAAACATGCTACTTAGTATTGACAACATACATTTGGCGGTTTTGTCATGTTGTAAAGTGACGGAGTTGTTTCTGATTTAGTGACATGAACCGTCCTTGAATCGGCTCTCTGTGGATTGCTGTTCCCTTTGCCTCCCTCTGGAACATGAAACCAATAAATTCCAATTTAATTTCATTCAAATAGCCATCTATTTACTTATAGACACCAACATCAGGTCAATACAGTTTTACACAATCAACTCAACAGAAACTGATATATTACAAAATACAAAAAAGACAAGAATAGATTAAGAATAACTTTACAAAGCATGGTAATGTATGGTAAATTCTCACTTATTACGTGCTTATATCAGCAACAGTTTCAGAGGTGCACTTCACTGCTGTAGGATCTTTTGACTTAAGCACAGATGTAACAGTAAGTAAGAATATCCTTTAATAAGCCAATTGCTAACCGCATTTTGGTGTAAAACAAACCAAAAACCAATCAGTCTTTTCTTTCTGAATTCATAACATGCACTAGGATTCAAACCTTCAAAGCAGCGGTTAAAGTCCATTACACTAATAACAACATGTTGCCTCTCAAAACTTTAAATCATGTACTTTCCCGTAAAGCTACAGTCAAGTGGGACTATTGAAAAACCCAGGTTTATCTAAGTGCATCCAAGAAGCAATATTGATGATTTTTTACAGTAAAAACTTCATTCAGCACCGAGATAAGCACCCTATGAGCAAAACATGTTTGAACAATGTTGAAAACGTGAGAAACGTATCACAAGAAAGCAAGAACTATTTTGCTGATTAACACTTACCAGAAATGGATTTGGTCAGCTGTATTGAATCAAAAGGCTTCTGACTTCCATCTGATGGAAAACTACAATGCAAATTATCTCCAGTTTACTGACAAATACTCTAGCGTCATGCTCTATTTTACACAGCAGGATAATACCTGTAAGCACTCATTTACTGTGGTGGCAAATAAGGCAATCAAAGACATAAGATGTTTTATGGAAGCAGATGTATGAAGCTTAAATTTTCAAATCCATTTTATTACATTAAGCTCGAATGCAAACACAATGGCTTTTAAAATAAAGTATATAGTCCCACAGTAATAACAGCAATGTCTTTTACTCATGACTGCAAACAACTTAATTTAAATAACATAAAACCAGCCACAAAAATCCAGCTAAAAATTTAAGTACTACAGCAGGTGCTATAGTCTTCCTTAATGGAGGGGAAAAGCCAAGAGGAAACCAAGAATGATGTTAATGGACTGGAGGGTTACAGCAAGCTAAAGGAGAGGGCTGGACAATGAGAAGAATGGTGACATGGTGAAAGTAAGAACCTGCCTAAACGGCACAGAACCAAACAAGAAGAAGATACTCTTATTTAATTGCTTTGGCAGCGAACAACTCTTCAGCCTTGTTGTCTGAAACTGCATGCACACAATTGGGGGTAATGTAATTAATCATAATTTAAGAAAACATAAGTAACACATACGTGATGAAGTCATACAGATCTTGCCAGTTTTCCGTTTTCCCCAAAGGAAATGCCATTTCTCTTGGCATTGGAGCAGCACCTTCCAGTGTCAAGCCTGACTTAGTAACCTGATCCAATGTAATTCCTACAAAAATCCACAATTGGTACTAAAGTTAATCCAAGACTTTCAAAGTGTTGTCAATTTTAAGCACATATTGCATGCTTGTTCTACCCAATAAAGGTTAAATCAAGAGATTAAACTTATTATCGACTAGTGCAGTATCAGTTACCCATGAATGGCTATCATGAAAGAAACTGCAGACATAATCCTAAGCTTGAGAAATATTCTGGTTAATTTTCATCAAGATTAGACATTTACATAACAGCCTTTATATTTTCTCAAATGAATAATTAATGCTAATATTGCACACAATGAAAAAAGGTATAATTACGAAACTAAGTTGAGCTACACATGCCATATTTTCAGGTAGAAAACAGGTCTTAATTATTATATAAATGATTAATTTTAGACTAAAGAATTGAAATTTTTAGTATAAATAAAACTATAGTACTGATAACCAATTTGTCACCAACAGCATAGCAGCTAATAACAAGTGCTAGGAAACTCATTCAAACCTGGAATGTAGTATGTATCACTCGTGAACAGGTTCTTTATCATCAGATTCGCACAGAGTTTAATACTTTTTATGTAGGAATATCGTCGATTCAAGTAGGTGTTGAGAGTTTCTTGAAGGTCCAAACAAAGAACAGTCCACTGAGTACTAATTGGCGCTGGACCGACCATTTCTAAAAAACACCAAATTAATTCAGGCCCACATGAAGTAGTGCTGTGGGTTTTAAGGATACATTGGAAAAATCCAAAACCTGGAAAACTTTGCTTATAGGTTACATGATTTGACAACAAATCACCGGTGTTATATATATATGAGCTCTCAGATATGAATCCAAGAAGCAGATGAGATAAACAAATTAGCTAAGAAATGGGCTTTAGAAGTGTTTCAAGTGTCAAACAGAATTCTTGCAAACCAATCATCAGCCCAAGAGAACACGCGTACAAGGTAATCTTAACATATTAAACTGATAAAACTGATGACTAACCGCCTCCTTTATTCAGATTAGCCGAGACTCCTGCGACGCTGGACTTTGAAGCATGACAGACGAAAGGGAATTGGAGCCACGTCGATGTGGATTTGAATTCCTTAAACAGGTTAGAAAAGGAAATTCTGATGACAAGACCGTCCTGAGTGGTAACGTCTACGTGAACAACAAAGTACTTTGAAGACATTGGCCGAAAAAGAAGGTACAAGTAGCGGCCCGTAAGGCCAAGGGATTGGGTTGACGTCTTAGGAAGCTGGATGTAGTTGCTGGCTGGTATGGCGCCCGTTATGCGATACACGGTTGACTTCAGATTCTTGTCCTGCAACAGTGAAAACAATTCATTGTTTATTATGTTTGTTGACTTATCTTATCCTATCTTTACAGCACTATTATCGTAATGCATGGGACATCAGTCGAAGGTCACTTTACTTCTTAGCGCCTAGTGTTCTGTATGTCTCATATAGCACTACTATATAATGACAAAGCATCACTCAGAAGCACTAAGAAATTGTGCAATGACTTGCTCACAATCCATACTCAAGAGTTCATCTCAGAGTAGGGTTGAGCACTCAAACAAACTGCTACATGTCACCACTACTAGCAATTACCTCACAAGGAAAAATTATAGTAAATTAAATATCAAAGTGTTCTCAGCCGTGAACTGCTAGATCATTATGTATTATTATTCTACACTGGCTTCCTAAGACAAAATCAGACTCATTTCAGGATCCTAGAACTGGTCTCGTTGATCAGTACTGCACAGTTTATCATCAGAAAAAATGTGTACATCAGCTGCTAAACACCCTATTAGACTGGCAGGATAAAAGTCACACACTGAAAGCAGAATATATTGGTTACCATAAGATCTGTCACTTCGCCCTCCTTGCTGCACTTCTTCCATGATTGGACATTGAAATGTTTGAAAACATTTACATACGGCTGCTGCCACACTGAAACATGTTCAGCACATTGAAAAATAATAAACACGGAGTCGAGTAGTGTCATTATTACTATTATTTTAACCATAATTCTTTTATACAATGATCTTCTTTTTAACATGCATCGTAATAAGTTAACAGAAATTGTATAATAAAGCTGGGATTGCAGACCCATTTTTAATTTAAATTCAGCTCTACTTAATAGATCTCATTAAAACATAACTTTGTTATGATTTGGTAATTGATATGGATTGAGAAGGTAAACATCAAAGGGTTCCAGTTTAATTCTTTTAAAAGCAAATTTCACCATATAGGGAAGTGGCTTTAGCTAAGAATTATCCAGTGTAAAAATTAATTGTTCAGTATCTTTCATCACAAGTGAAACAGCTTTATGGAAGGTTCATACAGATCTTTAAGTCAATTACCTTCTTCAATCATCTTAAATAAATGTCTGAGAATTTACAAGCATTAGCAGGCTTGTTCAGAGCCATTTTACCAGTAAAGGCAAACTACTCTTACAACGCACCCACAGAAACCAATTCTATTATTTTATTAATCCCAATGGCCAATACTACTCCAAATATTACCAATACACTCAATATCACATGTGCCAAAAACAAGAAAAAACTATCCTAAAATGATTTGAAAACGCACGTGTACACATTATTTAACAGTAATATTGATAAAGTCATCTTCATATATAAATTACATCACAAGCTATTCTTAAAGTAGCTGCCTAAATTCCAAAGAAATCACTAAAATCAATTAAAGATAATAGCGGCTTGAATCGTTTTCTCCAACATGAAAAATGACTTACAGTGAGACATAGTTGCAGTCTCAGATGAACACCATAGAAATGTTATGCTCCTTCAGAAATGAACAAAGATCCTCGACAACCTAAACGTAGAAAATAAGCACATTTAATCAGTTTTAATGGTTGTTCAATCAGTTTGAGTTGGTGCACCATTCCATTATTTTGAGTTGCTACTCAGCATTGAGCAACCAAAATGAAAAACACAATATGAAACCTTTACGTGCTTTCCAGTGTTTTCAGTTTTAGTGACACGTTTTGGTGAGGGCCACTCTACACATTCTAAAACAATTTTCACAGATTAAAACAGGCCAGAGCGGAACTCTGGTAAATTTCACTCAAGACCGTGCATAGCAAGTGGAGTAATAAAGAATATACTTACTTACTTACTTACTTACTTAGCCTCTCACTGTTTTATCGACCAGCTTCTGTAGCGCCGTAAACATCGGCGTCTTAATTCAAATTTCAATTATTTCAACATTGCATCTTCGCTAAGAATATTAAACTCACTAAAACATGACATGTGATGGATTTAGTCACCTGAATAAGAACTTTAGTAGATTTTCAAGATGAAACTCGTCTCGATTTTTCTAACCAAGTTTAAACCTGTTTTGTTGATAACATTGACTATTCTAAAACTAGATCGGACAGTATTAGTAAGTAAGTAAATAATCTGACCATTCGATAGACGCAGAATCCAAATGGAAATTGCATTTGCATCGTTTAACCTAGGCTACGTCCGGTAGTAGCTAGGTCTGTTCACTTTGATAAGGTACACCTGTTTTCTACGAAATCTCTTCTGCGCATGTCATCGCTTCTCCGTCATTTCGACGGATTATTTCGTTTAAATGCAGAACTTGCTCAGTAGTCCTAACTTCGGGCATATTGGAGTTTTCTGTTGCTGGGTTTGCGTGCCGGATTTATTCGTCGATTTTGTGAAGGATTTTGTGCGTTTGAGGGTATTTTGTTCGCGGGTCGCCTAGGCCCATGTCACCATGTGACTGCATCAGGCCCGTCCTTTGATGTAGTACGTATAGCCTATACTGTACCCAATATGCTTGATTACGATTACGATTACAGTACTGTCGAGCCTCAAACATACGGACCGTGTACTCCGCCTGACAGGCGGAGTACACTCGGCTACAGGCGACGCCTGTAGCCGAGTGTTTTGGTCTCAGTGGAGGTCGACCGACGCGAGCCATTGGAGTGACCTCGACGGTCAGTCACTGGAGGCGTTTCAATGAACCGACCGACACACGGTGAATACCTTCTTCCGTGTAGTCATTGTGCCTCGACGAATAGCCGGGCGTGCATAGGCCCTAATCGTTTACTGCAGTGATCAGGGACTGCTCGTCGGCAGCGTCATCGTTTTTGCGAACGATGTTAATTGCGGCCGCCCTACTCTATCAACGCAACTTGGCTCAGAGACTCTGAACATCCATGCCATGCTGTTAGCTTTCGACGGGAATCCGTTGGTGGGGTTCACGTTTGTACGTGGGCACGCCACTGGTGACTCTTTGAGCTAATTAGGCATTGTTTTGCTAATTGATGAAATATTTTCGTTTGCAATGACTCTATCATAATAGGCTAGCGCAAAGAGCGCCTCGATCTGAGTAGATCTCTTGAAGAGGCGTTATATAAATTCGCAGAATGAATTATAGCTTTTGTGAGGTACTCAAAAAGGCGCTAGATAAAGCGTCTTGATACATAGACTACATGTGGTTGGCCCCTCGACCTGGAATGGCCTCCCTCTGGCACTCCACTCTCTTCCCAGACCAGGCCTCTTCTCTCTCAACTTAATGGTCCTATTTGTCCGCGCTGAGGTTGGGAGCGCCTCTGAGTAGTTCCCTTGAAGAGGCGCTATATAAATTGAAGTTATGAATGAATGTATGATAACCTACTGATCGGACCTTAATCTGAGTGCTTTCACCGTTACTACACATATTCTGTCACCAATTCGACTACTGTGTTGTTGATCATTAGGGGCCGTCCATAAATGACGTCACGCAATTTTGGCCGATTTTGAACCCCCCTCCCATCGTCACACTTCGTCACAAAAAGTAACACCCCTTGAAAAATGACGTCACAAAGGTACTGACCCCTATAACCAAATTTCCACGGCGAAGCAAAATGCTCCTTCCTGGAACAAATAGGGAGAGCATGCATATTTTAAAATATAACGGTGACCATATATTGAAATAATTAGAAAATTATTAATAATGATGCCCGTATACATTAAAATAATCTAAAAAAATAATTAAAATTTAATACTCAAAATTAGTGCTGTTATTATTAAAATGAAATTGTTGTTAATTGTTAAATTTAATTACACAGACCTGATGTGACGTCACATTTCTCAGACCCCACCCCTATGTCACACTTCGTCACAAATTTCCCCCCCCCTCCCCTAGGTGCGTGACGTCATTTATGGACGGCCCCCTTAGGCCTAGGCCTATATAATTTATGCGTTATCTAGAGCACATTAAAATATGTTCTGTTCTGTTCTCAGCCATCCTCGTTTCGAGGGTCGGCCGCATCATGGACAATGTTCCTCCAGCGTCTCCTGTCTTCCGTCAGTTTAAAATATGTACGATTTGATATTTTTACTGAAACGTCATCTATTTGGGTCCAGGCAAAAGACATAATTCTTGATTTGGAAACTTACGGTAAAGATCAAAACAGAATTTCTTAAAAAGAAGCAAAGAATGACAAAATTATCTGTAGTTAGGTGAATTTGCAGACAAATTCTCCAGGTAGCCTATATCTAAAAAAAGAACAGGGTTTTCAGCACAGCGGTTTTAAACGTACCAGCAGTAGTAGGCCTATAGGCTAGCTATAATACGACCATTATTACACGAGATGTTGAAACCTATACAGATTGTCCCCATTGTCAACATCCCGTAGAGTAGTTCTATTCGTCTGTGAAACGGAAGGTTGTTAGGAAACTGCTATCACTCTCGACAACACGAGTACTGATTACTTCATGCCTCTCGCTATTGTAGTGCAAGTCATGGAGATTCATGTACTCGCCCAGGTGTTGCCTAGGAAACTCCAAGGGATTCAACTCGGAATCTAGCAGCTCGATTCCTGAGAGCGGTCTAGTTATCACCATTCTACCATACCTATCGGCAACATTCACACTACTCCCTGCACCAAGTGATGACTCATGTTGCCGTTGAACTTTCCCATCCGTATCGATTTCTGTCAAAACTCTCTTGTCGAGGTCGTCGTTAATGGAAGCCAATACGCGGTTTCCATTTGGTTTCTGAATTACTCTGTCAACAAAGCCGAACCCATACAATTCTGCAGACGATACCAAGGCACCATTGGCATCATAAATGCTCAATGCGACTGGATCGTTACCGTGTGGAACACAGAGGTTTCCATTTGGGAATACAGATATAGTTGAAACGGATGGCCTTAGGTCACTAATCCATGGTGATATGTTGAACTGATGCTCTCCAGCTTTCGTAATGCGTAAAACTGAATGGCTCAGCGACTCCCTGTTTATGCAGAGGACATAGACGCAGTTTGACATGTTGCATCCTTCGATATCCAGCGGTCGTTCTCCAGGCAGCGCGATGACATCTTTCACCTCTGCCATATTGCTGCGTTCGTAAACATTAATTCGACGTTCGCAAGAGTTAACTAAGCTTTGATCTTCTTTGGTGTAAATCATAAATATTTCTTCCTTCATTGTAGTAAATGCGAGGACAGGATAGTCTATCCACGATTGATGCAAAATATCCAAACGAATCGTCTCCTGAGCTAAAAAGAAAATAAGTCTTTGTTTTATAAATTGTGTAAACATAACGAATAAATTAAACTGATCAACAGTCTATGAAATCTAATCTAATACAACCAAAGACTTCTGCTGCGCAGTTATAATAAATGTCAAAGGCAACAGTATGGCTAATTGGTTAGAGCGCTTAGCCTGTAGAGAAGAGAGAACGGGTTCGAACCTCGGTCGAGGAATTAAGTTACCGTGTATATAGGGACCTGGAGCGAGTCCTTCACTCACAACTGCGCAGCGCCTTCGATATTCTGTCGTATATGTTCGTGTGCATTTCAGAACTTTGGAAGGAGGGCAATGCCAAATACAGCTGTAGGCCTATTGTATTGCACACATGTAGGGCCTACTGTATGTATGCATGCACGTAAATAGCCGTTATTAAAGCTTCGCCTTGTAACTTGGAGAGCGCGGGTCAGGGCCTTCTCTGAGACGGTTACTGTGAAGGGAAACAATGATTGAGCAAGTCATTCACTCACTGTCACAGTCGCTCAGCGCCATATAGTGATGCTTGGTAATTAGATAGTGACGATTAAAAAATTAATTCACGGTCCAGTAAAAGAGTCTCGCTGTGGTCGGCCCATCCTCCTGGACTAAGTTGCCTAACAAACTGCGACATGAACTCCTCACTCAGCCCCTCTTTGCCTCTTTTCTGCAAGCGCTTGAAGACCAATTTATTCGATCATGGTTTTATTGTGTTAGGTCTGTATGACCTCTGATGAATCTCTCTTGAAGTGGTGGCGCTATATAAATTTGCAATTACGATTCCGAATAAAATAATAATAGTAAAAATGATGATGATGATGATGATGATGATGATGATGATGACGATGACGACGACGACGACGACGATGAAGAAGATGATGATGATGATGGTGATGATGATGATGATGATGATGATGATGATGATGATGATGATGATGATGATGATGATGATGATGATGATGATGATGATGACGATGATGATGGCAGTAGCCTACGTATGAACATTGACCTTAATTTAATTTCAGGTCTAGTTCATCGTATATAGGCCTACAGCATAAAGCTAATTTATTTATTTCGAGAACTAACCAATGTCGTCTAGAACTTTGCGAACTTTAGTTAGAAATTCGTTGGTCGTAAGGATGTCGTTCCAAAGCAAGCATACATCTTTAAGTCTGCCTATCACAGGATCGGCTTTTTCTTTCCACACACTTTTGGCCAGCTTCATACCCTTCACTTCCATAACAACGGCTTTGACCAGGATACGTCTAAGTAGTCGGGTCGGTACATCTTGAAGCTAAAGGCAATACATTAAAAGATATCACAATTCGTTACGCACTTCTTTAATATCAACAAATTGGCAAATCATTCAGCTGAACCAATTGAAAAAGAGGATAGCTTGACTATCAACATTCAACACTGTTTAGAAGCTTAAGCTCAGTAAAAAGCATGAGAACGAACTGCTCGCGGCAGACTTGATTCTTATCAAATTATCATATTTGATGTTATAAAATATAGTTAGGCCTAAATGGCATGGCCAGAAGTTTACAGTGGAGGCTAGTAAACAATGTCGTATCTATAATATCTTCTCGTTTACACAATACGCGGTATTGATAAGCTGCATAACATTTCCTCTATTTTCTATAAGGCCTTGGGTGTTCATCAAGATTTTTTCCAATGATTTATATTTTTAGCAAAATTTTGACCGGATTCCTCTCTCGAATATGTTCTGTTCCTGTGCTCGTATAATTAGGACGCAGAAATTAGCGAGAATGTTGCAAAACAGATTTTATTCAGCATGCTGGAATCGGTGATCGTAGATTTTCTGACATCTGCTCTGCCGTTGATGGATCTCAACTTACCCTGCTGGCTCTTTTCGATATCTCTGACGCCTTTGACATGGTAGACCATGACATCTTACTGCAACGCCTCGGGACCTCCTGTGGCATCCGAAGTCTCCCTCTTCTCTGGCTTCGGTCTTACCTCACTGGCCGCACTCAGATGGTCATCTGAGGAGACACTAGAACCCTCTGAGTCATGGTCAAACTTGGTGTCCCCCAGGGCTCTGTCTTAGGCCCTCTCCTCTACATGTTGTATACGGCTGACATTCCTGCAGCATGCCATATTCTCCAAACACTCAAGACTTGCACCTCTGGATGTCTTCCAACCGGCTCTCACTGAATCCAACTAAGACGCAGCTCATTTGGTTTGGCACCCGCCAACAGCTTCTTAAGCTTGATTTTCCCCCTTCCTGTTGAAAGATTCCCGTCTTTCATCTTCCACACCAGTGTCCGTGGCCTTGGCGTAGTCCTCGACAGCAAGCTAACCTTTTGCGAGCACATTGCCAATCTTACGCGTGCTTCCTATTTAAACAGTTTCACCTGAGGTGACTTTGAGCAGTCTTAGGCTCTGTCTCCTCCTCTGTCTTTACCTCTATTATCCATGCCATCATTTGCTCCCGAATTGATTACTGCAACTCCCGTTGGGTTGGCATTCCAAAAGTTCGTCTCTCCCCTCTCCAGCCTGTTCCAAATGCAGAGACCAGACTATTAGCCCGACTTCCTCGCTCGTCCCACATCTCCTCTTTCATATTTAATCACCTTCACTGGCTCCCCTTACTGCTCAAATTCAGCTTAAGGTTCCTACTTTAATTTACCGGTCTTACTGTGGCCCATGCAGCGTCGAAGTATCTTCGCGACCTCATCCGCCTGCCGACTTCAGCCTCCTCTCTTCGTCCACTATATACGCTCACTTGAACGGCATGATCTCCTTGACCGCGGGCTTTTCCCTTCATTGGTCTTACGTTATGGAATCAGCTCTCTCCATTGCCACTTTCTTCGCTGTTGACTGGTATTCCAAAAGCATCTTTCCACTGTCTCAAAACCACTTTCCTTTCTCTGGTTCTTTTGCACTGGGAGCGCCTCTGATTTGTGAGCACTTCTAGAGGCGCTTTATAAAATTTAATAAAATAGGCCTAGATACAATACAAGTTGCATCGATTAAATGAAAACAACGAGGGTTCGCTAAAGTAACATGCAGGATCGCTAAGATTTATGTAGATTGAGACTCCATCTTCTACTTAAAACCAGTGAGGACGTGAAGCATTTTCGCGTCGAATTATAAGTGGCATTAAGTGCTAGTAAGGGTTTAGGATTCTTTAGAATTTGACTAATTCGCTCTTCTCAAGCAATCGCAAAGGCACCAAATAATTATGGCTAAATCCTTCACGTCCACACTGGTTTTAAGCAAAACAAAACGTGTTACTTGCATTTATGAAATTATGATGCCATGTAGCCTACCGTTGTTTTGCTCAATGGGCTGAGTTTTACACGTTTAGCATCGTTTCCTGGTTGTTGCAATACTGCTATAAGTAAAATCAATGCATTTATGTTCAAAAACAATTACTATTGGGCTCGATAAATGTATACAAATTTAGTATTATGAGATTTTAATATAGCCATGCAAAAAGCTAGTAATCTCGTGTATTGTGCATTCTTTACTGAATATGCATAATGAAATAAAAGGCTAAGGTAAGGTTTGGTTACATAGTTCCGACTAACAATACCAGGTGTTCATCACAGGAAACTTCTTGTAGTGTTGCACGGTGGCCGACTGGTTAGAGCGCTTGACCTGTAACGCGGAGAGTAGGGGTTCGATCCTCGTCCGAGGCAGGTACTGTGTAGGGACCGTGAGCAAGTCCTTCGCGCACAATTGCTCTGCAATATAATTGCATCTGCGCCATCGAGGCGTGTGCACTTCTGAGATTTGCGCCACCTTTGGAAGAAGAGTGATATCAAATGCAGTTGTATAGCTGTATTGTATAGTTCTGAAATCACCATGAACTACATGTATAAAGAGCACTATTAGAGACATCCTTGCATGAACTTACGATCTGAGCCTCCATTCGTCTGTTCGTCAGTAAAGGCTTCAGCTGCTCTTCGTTTCTTTCTCATAGTGTAAGGCAAGCAGTGGGATCTGCAGAACAAACGTTGCTTCTCTTGCCACAATCAACGTAAATAATGCAAGAAACACTAAATGGATGTACAGCACGTTAACGCCGTGGAAATCGGAAGACAGGAACAGAATTAGGTTCGGTTGCAAATGTAAAGCGCTTAGGTCAAAAGTTTTAAACGAATTAGGATATAAGTTAATTAAAAAATAAAGTCAAATTAAAGATGTAACTTAAGCGAACGAATCTTTGAAACGATTGATGACGTATCGTCACCATAAATTGTGACGTCACACAATGGAGTCAAAATAAGAAGATCATTACAGTATTAATAATTGTAATTGTAATTAGCAACTTCATTGCGCTGGTGTCTAATGCACAAGGCATCAACCGATGGCACACCAAAACCAAGCCGTAATCAGGTCAACATCCAGAAGATGTTAAAGATAAGATATTAAAATTAATAATATAGTTACTCTTATAAGAACTATTATTCTTTATCCTTAATTTTATTGTATACAGAGGTCTGGGAGCTATGATGACAACGGCTTGAGTTGGTTCACAAAATTTTTAAATACTTCATCATCCGGTCATCCTCTAGTCATCCCTTGTTCGAGTTTATCCTGCGATCATCAAGTACTGGCCTTTTAACTGAGCCACGATCCGGAACAGTTATGGTCTCTCGTGCATTCCATGCCTCTGCCCCAAACGAATAGAATCGACTGCCACTCTCTTTTCGTAGTTCAAATGCACTTCCTTCCTTCAAAAATCGGCTCAACGCTCACTATGAACTATAAATCGTAACAACACTGACGTGAAGAGCAGTAGAAAGCGGGATCGATTCCAGCTACGCTCCGAACAAGGTCCACTCAGCCTATCAATCACTAGATGGCGTTGGTGAAAAGAGTAGTAGGACGCGTCGTGATAGGCGCCTTGCATGGCTGTCGTATACAGTTAAATTCGACTCCTGTAATAATTTTTGATCGTCATACTGAATTGTAATCATACTGCGTTTGTCGGGTTGAAATAATAAAGAATATCACTGTTGTTATTATTACTAAGTACTACTATTTCTCCTTAGCTCTCGAGCACGTGGCTATCTAGTTGCATCTTCTTCTGGCGGCTAACTATAATTATCTCGCTGTGACCGTGTACGCGTTACAAATTTAATCAATAATAATAATCATCATCATCATCTGGTCATTCTTTGTTCATCCTCCGGTCATCCTCTGGTGATCATCTGCTAATCTTTGGTCAACTCTGGTCATCTTCTAGTCGTCCTTTGGTAATCCTCTGTTTAACCCATTAATGCCCAACTTTTTTGTTCTGTTAAATATTTTAATTTGTGGTTATTTGCAATGACTTTAGACCATATCTCTATTGATTTTGTTTATATTTAATTTCCCATAAATTTTATCGCACTTGGAAGTTTGATCCCATATAGGCTATGGGATTGTAGGCATGAACGATGGCGTCAACTGCAAGAGCAAACCATAGTGTAACGCTTACCAAATAACAACAGTCAAAAACATTTCATTGCCCTAATCATCTTAAGGCTCTTCTGAACAAACATTTAAAGTGTTAAGTGTTACTACAAAGCAAACAGTTTGATTGAAGGATATCAATCAATTTAAAAAAACGTGAACAGGTCGTCAAAATGCAAACGATACGGGCGGTCACTTGGTAACTCAGCAATTAGTTCAACAATGACAGAAACCCCCATTCCCAGTGACTTCTAAACATTTACAGTAGCTGCTCCCTGATAGGGGTGAAACTGGATGAAGTACCACATTGTAGTATTTAGGCATCACATCTTATCCGAATCTCATGGGCTTATAGCAGATATATTGTTTGCAACCACGATGGCCGTAGTACGGAATTATGAATTCACCGATGCTCATGTCCTGCTGGCAGGGATTGTAGAGTAGACATCGCTCATTCATTGACGTCAGAAGAGGTTGCACTTTGGTCATTTTATCACCAGCTGTCAGCTACATTTATAACCTGTAAAATAGTATATTTTCCGAGTCGATGTATTATTTTCCGAGTCGATAGTATATTTTCCGAGTCGGTAGTATATTTTCCGAGTCGATAGATTAGTTTCCGAGTCGATAGTATACTTTTCGAGTCGATTGTATATTTTCCGAGTCGCTAGTATATTTTCCAAGTCGATATATTATTTTCCGAGTCGATTGTATAATTTCCGAGTCGCCAGTATGTTTTCCGCGTCGATAGATTATTTTCTGAGTCGATAGATTATTTTCCAACTCGGTGTATTATTTTCCGAGTCGATAGTATATTTTCCGAGTCGATGGTTTATTTTCCGAGTCGATAGAATATTTTCCGAGTCGATAGATTATTTTCCAAGTCGATGGATTATTTTCCAATTCGGTGTATTATTTTCCGAGTCGATAGTATATTTTCCGAGTCGATGGTTTATTTTCCGAGTCGATAGAATATTTTCCGAGTCGATGGTTTATTTTCCGAGTCTATAGAATATTTTCCGAGTCGATAGACTATTTTCCAAGTCGATGGATTATTTTCCGAGTCGATAGATTATTTTCCAAGTCGATGTATTATTTTCCGAATCGATAGTATATTTTCCGAGTCGATGGTATATTCTCCGAGTCGATGGATTATTTTTCGAGTCGATAGTATATTTTCCGAGTCGATAAAATTATTTTCCGAGTCGATAGTATATTTTCCGAGTCGGTAGTATATTTTCCGAGTCGATAGATTATTTTCCGAGTCGATAGTATATTTTCCGAGTCGATTGTATATTTTCCGAGTCGCTAGTATATTTTCCAAGTAGATAGATTATTTTCTGAGTCGAAAGATTATTTTCCAAGTCGATATATTATTTTCCGAGTCGATAGTATATTTTCCTAGTCGAACTGCATGAATCATTCGTTAAGTAGAGGACCAAGTAGGGTCAAGAAGCCACAACGCAGATCCTCAACGCACAGGAAGCATTCGGAACACGCTAGAGACTCGGTCAGAAAAAGCCACAGCAGAAAGTCATCTCCGAGAGCCAGCGAGGGTCGAGAATCACCGAGAAGGAGACACAGTCGACCATCGAAAAAGTCGCATTCCCATCTTGACCATCACACATCAACCAAAGCAAGCAGACATTCGCATGCCGACACTAACCTAGATCACAACAAGTCTCTGGCTAATACAAAGTCACAAGCTAAAGCAAAACCGAGTAAAATGTCTAGGGCAGATGTGACCCATCATAACAAACCGTCTGCTTCAGCCAATCGCCCAATAGGAGACAGAACACGATCGAAAGTCTAAAGCAGTGAATAAGTCCTCGATTGGTAGGTATCCCGGGTGACTATGAGTCCAAAAGTCTGTAACTGACGTGAAAAGTAAGAAGCCTCATGCCTTCCACAGTTAAACAACACACAGCAAACATTTCTTATCGGCCAAATAGAAAACAAAAGGCGCTAAACGATGAAAAACAAAGAGCAAATACAATAGAAAGCATTATGTGTAATGGCTAAAGATGTTCATAATTATCGACTCTTTGGATCTAAAAAAATAGTTAATATTATAAGAAGCGAAAGAAAGGCAGTGAAATAGTTATAAGAACCGGTATGGGTAACAAAACATTGCGTGTAAAAAGATGCTACAATGTATGCGGTCCTTTGCACACACAACATTCGTAATATCATATGTAAAAAGATCTTTTTATGAAAAACTGATGTTTTGTAAACTGTCTCGATACTCTGCTTAGTAGCTTAGTCAGTCATATGACAGGGACGAGAGCTTCTTTGCCTCATTCCAACACACTCTGAGGTTAAGTCATCTGCTGTGTTACACAGATAGCTTAAGGGCAATGTTGTAGCATTACGCACAAATAGGCCTAGGTTAGTGTTTGCTGCCAGGCGCACGTGCAGGGCCAGGAGTCAATATCGACTGTACAGTGATTCTATCTAGAGTCCTGAAATCTTATATGAACTCTGTTTACACAGAATGTGCACAGACTAAAGACATGTTTATACATGGTTATACTTTCACGTAGAATATACATTATACAAGGCATGTTCTTGCAGAGCGAATGACAGAATAATGGGTAGGCCTATACGAAGTGAAGGCGACACTACCGCTAACTGTCAAGCGTCGAAGGCGTCCAAACGGGGGCCGTTGATCGTGGGAGCGGGGGCCGTCCGAGGATAAGGTCCGCGGCCTTCTCGGCCATCATGATGACGGGTCCGTTGAGATTACCACTGACGACGCTGGGCATGACCGACGCATCGACAACCCTAAGGCCTTCGATACCCACGACCCGCAGCTGCGAGTCGACTACGGTCATCGGGTCATCGGGCGATCCCATTTTGTTCGTACACGAGGGGTGATAGGCCGACTCGACGTGTTCACGAATGAATGCGTCCAGGTCACGATCCGTCTGTGCCTGGGGTCCTGGAAGCAGTTCGCGACCGCGGAACGGTTCAAAGGCCTTCTGAGCGAAGATCTCACGGCTGAGGCGCACGCATGCACGTAGGTCTCTAAGGTCTTCTTCAGCTGAAAGATAGTTGGGTTCGATGATGGGGTGATGGCGTGGATTTGTAGATCGTAATCGTAGCCAGCCCTTACTCAGCGCACGCAACGTACCGACGTGGACCTGGTACGCGTGGCACGTACCCATCTTCTGCCCGTGGTCGACGATGACCGACGGGAGGAAGTGGAGCTGGATGTCCGGATGGGGGACTCCTGGGAGACTGCGGACGAAACCCCCGGCCTCCAGGTGAGAGGTCGCTGCCACTCCGGTTGACGTCGTGAACCACTGGATTCCGGCCTTGATCATGTTCCACGGAAACTTCCACTGGAAGTTGTACAGCGTCAATGGCTGTGTACATTCCTGTTGGACGAACAGCTCCAGGTGGTCCTGGAGATTCTGTCCGACGCCTTCCAGGTGTGCCACGACAGGTATGCCCAGTTTCTTCAGGTCATCGGCGTTCCCAACGCCGGACAACATCAGCAACTGAGGGGAATTGATGGCACCACCGCTTAGGATGACCTCCTTCGTGGCACGAACTCGCACAACCTCACCACGACTGTTTTCGTACTCGACCCCGATGGCTTTTGTTCCTTCGAAAAGTACCTTGTTCACAAGCGCCTTGGTCTCTACGGACAGGTTGCTTCTGCCCAGCGCTGGCCTTAGGTACCCCGTCGAAGTACTGCAACGAGCACCGTTCTTGATGGTCATATCGAAGTGGCCAAATCCTTCTTGCTGGTACCCGTTGCAGTCATCCGTGTAGGGGTAGCCTGCTTGAACGCCAGCGTCAATGAAGGCTTGATACAGAGGGTTCTTCGAGTTCCCCCTCGAGACGTAGGTCGGTCCATCGCCGCCGCGATAGTCGTTACCACCAAGTTGGTGCGTCTGGGATTTACGGAAGTAGGGAAGGCAGTCGGCGTAGGACCATCCCTCTGCCCCTTCCTGTTGGTGCCAGCGGTCGTAGTCGAAGGGATGGCCGCGGATGTAGACCATCGCGTTGATGGACGATGAGCCGCCGAGTACTTTCCCACGAGGCCAGAAGAAGCGCCTCTTGTTTACGTGCTTCTGGGGCTCGGTTTCGTAGCACCAGCTGTACTTGGGGTTCTTGAGGCAGTACATAAGGGCGGCTGGCATTCGGACCATCCATGTATTGTCTTTTGGACCAGCCTCGAGCAGAAGAACACGGCTGCGTTCGTCAGAGGTAAGGCGGTTGACGAGGACACATCCGGCCGATCCAGCTCCAACGACAACGTATTCATATTCGGCAGTTGATGATGACACATTGCGAACATCTGTAAAAGGCATTCCACGAAATACAGTTGCTTTAGGATATTATCCAATGCAATATTTATAGTGCAATATAGACTTAGAAAGCTACAGAAAAGTCGAACAATAATTACTGATTTGATTCATTTGAAACGCATAACAGTTTTGTAGATAGGCCCTAAGCTATAGGCCTACAGGCCCCTATAATCGGTCATTTGTATCTACACGGTGATTCAATAAAAAGTAAGCCAAACTTTGTATTTCATATAAGTACTTCTAACATGAAAACAGTATTAAATTTTTTTTGTGAAGAAACTCTCAGTAGTATGGTTTAATCATTTAATTAAAGAAGATGTTCAAAATGTCCTCCTTCTGCTTGCACGTAAGCCTGGAGGCGCTGGCGCCATTGGGCAACGTTTTCTTCAGTGCGCGATGACCTTCGTCTGCCACTACCAATGACGCGGTCGACTGACCCTGTTCCGCTAATTTTTCGAAGCAATTTATCTAATCCGCTTCTGGTCCAGTGTTTTTCTAGAGACTCTTGTAGAAATTGACGGCTGCTGTAATTCTTGGATTCCCTCAAACCTTTTATCATGTGTAAAGGCTTTTTTTCGGAAATTGCTAGTTTCTTGTTTATGTTTTTAATTGTATTATCATCTGCTTTTTGAGTAGGAAATAAAACCAGAAGTCATTAAAATGAAAAGTAAGTGTGTGCATGTTTTTATTATTAAAATATTATTAATAAAATATAGTTCAAGCTTTAATATTTGTTTATAAAGTTTGGCTTACTTTTTATTGAATCACCGTGTATATCGAGCATCACTTCAGATATCCTGATAGCGTGATCAGTGGCGGCACTACAGCAGGGCAACCAGGGCAAATGCTCTGGTAAAAAGCCTTGTTTGCACTGGTCATTGCCCTGCCTCAGAAAAAGGTGAGAATGCGCTTCATATTTCTATAAATAAATAAATCTATAACAATACAAATAAATAAATGCAATTATTTGCCTTACCTGTTCCAGTAGAGGATTCGCCATTCGATAGGCGGATATGCCAGTGCTTGGTCTGCAGACCCAATCTATTACCCAACTTCCGAACGAACATGACTGCAGTGTTCTTAGGAGAACCCTTTCAGACTGAACAGCGACACCTCTTCCAGTCTATCTAAGTAAACGTAAACTTACAACTGGAAATGTTAGGCTAACAACTGCTGTTGTACTTTGCCGTCCCAACGACAGGCCAGGCCTACAGCTTTCTACTGGCTTGTGTGGCTACCTATTGAACCTGCCATTTACAATGACACATCTCGAACTCTTTGACCTCGATACATATCGAAAGGGCCTAAGCACGTGCGAAGCTTCATTTACAGACAATAGGCTAATAGCCAACCATGACAGGTTGGGTCTTGTTGGTTCCTTTGTAGCCTCCAAACCTTTCAGGGTTTCTTACGTTCGGCACAAGAATAAAGCTGGTTCGGGTTGGTTTGGTCAATTGATTTTCCCACAGCTGTCTCGGATCCATATCCTCAATAGATTCCTTTTAGAAATTCTTAGAGGGCAGACACGACAAGACAGACACACAGACAGACAGACAGACAGACGGCACGCACAGGCATACAGACGCGACAGAAATGGACAGGCACACAAGCGAACACATTCTTACCAATACCAATCAAGCGTTATAATTAAGTCTGTAAAAACTAAAAAGTTCAATATTACCTGTTCCGAAACCTAGGGTCCGCAGTATTTATATGGTTTACAAATCGATTAGCCTTAAGCCTACATGCGAGTTAACCTACTTCATAAATAACAATAACACTACTTCTACAGGCCTGCCATGGATAGGCCTTATATTCACTGGCCATGTAGACTACAGCGGTATGCCCTACAGCCTTGTAGGCCTACTAACCGGTGTCACCTTAGCTACACGGCCTGTAGGAAGACTGCTACGTTCATTGGTCGCGTTGCCCGCATACTGGGCTGTTGCGTGCGCTTTTATCAGTGCTAGAACAACGGACTTTGGTATCCGAGTGCACACTGCACATCTGAACTTTACCTTGTACGTGTCTAGGTCATGTAGCATGCGGTCTGTGGAGGCGTTAGATCGTTGGGTACATCATCCATTTGACACTCGATCGTTTAGTCTGCCCAGCTTAGAGCCTATTTACCTACAGTTAGTGTTGTTTTAGTTTTGCCTTGAGTTTTAGTTTTAGTTATTATTAGTTTTACATGCTAGGTGTTTTAGTTATTATTAGTTTTAGTTATTTCACCAAGTTTTAGTTTTAGTTATTATTAGTTTCACATGCTAGGGGTTTTAGTTATTATTAGTTTTAGTTATTTCGCCGAGTGTGGCAATATTTTTCCCACACACAGCTATTAGCACCAAAAAGGATTCACTCGCTACAATCTGTTTCTAATTGATACTTAAAACAGTCCCATACACCACTAGTTTTAGGTCTACCACCTAAATTTAGTTCGGACATCTTATAAAATTCCAAAGATCGGAAGATTACCGAACGAAGTGCTGATTATATAACGCGAATATCCATGAACATTGAATATCCTAAGATGCTATAGGTTTTCGTTATGTGTTTTCGTTTTGGTTTTCGTTATGTGTTTTCGTTATTATTAGTTTTGACTGGTTTAGTTTTAGTTTTTATTTCGTTATCGTTTTTCCTCGAGTTTTCGTTTTAGTTTTAGTTTTAGTTAACTATAACCTTTTGTTTTAGTTAACGAAGGTTTTCGTTTTAGTTATCGTTAACGAAAACAACACTACCTACAGTTCAACGTTCGGCGTACTCTAGTGGTTAGCCTGCTGGACTGTCAACTGAGTAGTCGTGGATTCAAATCTCCACCAGGGCAGAAATGTGTTTCGAGATTTCTGCTTCACTTGCGTGCTTAGCCTATAGGCCTACTCGGCTACGACGAGAGCGCCATTTAAGGGTCCTCCGTGCGGACCGCGCTACCCCGAGGTTTTAAGGTTTTTTTAACCTCTGAAATAATTAAGCCACCGTCAGGAAACGCACCGGCATCCTCACTCACACGTACAGGCACCAATGTTGCTATAAACCGGATCAGTGCTAACAACTCTGTATGCTATCCAGAGACTGGGCAGAGTATGAATATAGCCACATATTGAGGTGGGGACAGTCAATGAAACCATCCCCTAAATTGTGCCGTGTTCATGATTTCTTTCGTTGGTTAGCTAGGCTATTGATGTTAAAAGAAGTTAACGCAATATTAGATATAATGAACAGTGGCGTGGCCAGGTTTTAACAACAGGTGAAGCGACACTTTAAAATGCCCCACTTACCAAAATAAATGATTTAACACTCTTCCATATTCATGTAATTATCTTGGGGTAACCCATATGCCATTTATGTTCGTTGTCTTTGATACGAATAACAACTTCATCGTTAAGTAAGCTCTGCAGGAAGACTCAATCTCTGAGCAATGGGTCATTTTCACAGAATCATCTGTAGCCTATTATTGTGTCTGTAAACGTAAGGTTACGCGTTCATAATAGGTTCCTATGTTGATTTTCAGACCAATTAACTGACCTTACTAGCTATAGGCTAGCCTCTTAATTAGTAACAACAGATCAGACGAGTGAAATACACAATAGCAGAATGGCATAGTAAAGTTCAAATGCCCTTTGCCACTCTTATTATGGGCATCAGTGTGAACTCGCCAATGCATTGGGTATGTCGATCATCAGAATTCTCGAGCGCTCTCCCACTTCAGGTAATTGGGCCAGAAAAGGTGTTAAGTAAGTTCCTCAACTCCCTCGCTTATAGGGCCTAGTTACTTTGTATGTATGTAGGTTAGCACATGTATTCATGCAGGCGTAGCCTACACGTATGGGCGTACGTATACAAAGGCCTACGTACTTGACCTGGCCTATATTTAATGCGGATACGACATTTTCTTCGACTCCAATGAGACTTAATAATGGTTTCATTAGTGATTTCTGTCAATGCTCACTCAGGGTGCCTTCTGCTGTTAGAAGTGCAGTGAGGGTAAAGATCAAAGGGCGGGGCAACACGAAATGAACGAGGAAATTTCCTACCCGTGCGCAGATAGCATGAACCAGTGAGCGGAAATTTCTCTCCATACCCTTTCACATCACACGTACTCCTACCATGAGCTAACCAAGTAGGCCTATACAGGACTGACTGAAAACAAAGTGAAAGCTATATGAGAATCATTTAGTGAGGCTCTTAAAGACACAACATAATAATAAATAGGGCCTATATAATATATATTATATATAATACTGTACTGTATATTTATTATATATAATTTATATACAGTACAGTATAATATATCATTACATACATCTCTTCCATTCATGGCCTTAGATATCTTGGCTATGCTGCACAGGGTGACCTGGTTATTCCCCGACCCAAAACCCAGTGTAGCACAAAAGCTTCATTTGTAGGTCCAAGTTCTGTGAATAAGTTGCCTAGCATTCTACACCAAGAGCACCTGCTTGTTCTTTACCTCCATAAGGCTCCATTCCCCAAGCGTTTGAAATGAGTCTCTCTTGAAAAGGCGGCTCTATATAATTCTTCATATACAATTACTGTACATACTGTACCTAAAGCAATTATGTAAACTCCACCATCAGGTCAATAACTAATTAAAAGGACGGGTCAGTGTCCTAAGTAGATGAGCTAAAACATAATGGAAGAATTTTTCAAACATCTGCAAAAGGCAGAATCCAAAATCAACCACTTTGTCTAAGGTTTAATTGCATAAGGTTAATAACAGAATTATAAATATAATGTACAAGACTTGAGTAAAATTACAAACTCACAAAACTGTTGTTCGCCTTGAGTCCACAAAGTATCGTACACGTTTTAGATCGTACGTTCTAAACTGCCCCACTGATTTAGACTTTAACAATCTGTTGATTTTATCCACTAAACAAAACTGCAATTGGACACGAAAGAAGAAAATGATCGCAATTCACCACATAGTAATGTCATGTAACTTATGGCTGGATCATAACAGATAAACATACCAGAGTCTCCACAGATGTGTTCAGTAGGCCTACTACTGAATTAACAGTGCAGTGGTCCTTATTGTAAAGGCCAACTATCCAAGACCAACAATCTGTAATGTTCCAAGCCAACTTTTGTCCAAACTGCATCACAGCTTTCAGTGAAATTGTAACAGACAGCCTACTGTCCCATTCACATGCATTAGCCTCCAAACACAACATACCGCATTGCTTTGACAAAGCCGAACCAAATGAAACCATAGCCTTTGTTCTGAGACCCTACATGGTGTTAATTGGATCCTACAAATGCCAAATCATGAACTAGATTTCTCTGAAGACTTATAAAAGTTGCCAACACAATGAAACCATTTCAAATGCTCAAAATCAAAACCCTTCAATGGCTCGAAACCTAAACCCTTTTCTTATTGTTTTTCTACACATATAAAAACAGGTACAGTTTATACACTAACACGGTAAATGTCACACTGTAAATACCTTTAAAACTTAACACATTAGTCAACATACCCATCAAACAACTGACATAATGGGTGAAGGTACTATGCCTAATCCTTAGGCCTCACCCAAATATTAAAAGTTTATACACACAAGACATCAAAACCTTCTTTCAGTAGTAGTTTCAAATGTTACTGCTTTTCATACTAAGCACTGATTTCCTTTCCAGGATGCACATACAAAAGCATAATAAAAGGTGAAACATTTTTCAGAATAAGCCTGTCTTTATATAACTAAAAACTACCACAAAGCTCTCCATCAGCTATTTTGATCAGTCTGGAGAAATATTATGCATTTCCATGTGAAATAATCTCTTAAAATAAAGCAAAACATGGCTCCACAATTATTGAACAACCAATTCTATCTGCAAGCCTTAGTGAACCAGTTGCCCTTTGCTTCTTTATATATAAACTATTGATGCATTAGCAAATATAATCATACAAAACTATTCAAACGTAAGAAGAAAACACGGAGAGTTCAGTTGAGTTCTTAAATCAACGCTATTTTTTAAGAACTCAAAGAATCATCTTTAAATAAGGTAAGGTCGACGTTAACGGTCCTGGCAGCCAGAAGATGTTGTTAAACATTGGAATTACTACTATGAAGAAAACAAGCAAGTCATGGCAATACCTCCACTGTCTATGCAATATCGCAGACACAGTTCATGCTTGTACTTCTCAACAGAAATCTAATGCTAAGCTACTGCAATGCCCAGCCTTCAACGTGCAGTTGAAATATAACTGATAACTGAACCAACATGATTTCAATGACATCAAAGAAAACAACTTCATCATGAGTCAACAGAATTTTAACAATCAAACTCTACAGTTTAGAATTATAAAATGCAAACTCTATGTTTTAGAACATGATCAGTTAACACCTATGTCATAATGACGGTGTTCATTAGGCATACTACACGACAATTAATTACAATTAATGCCAGATAACAGCACACAATAGAAAGGCCAGAATGCAGATACCATACTAAATTTCTCACAGAAAAATTTCAACCAGTTTAAACTGCTCTTCGTAATATACAGGAAAAGGTAGCCACAATACACAGTTCAGTTCATGTTACCAGTAGGGAATTTGGGCAAGTCCATCTTGCAATTGCACAAGTCACAGTCACAATTCGGGAGACTCTGAGTAGAAACTTAGGGGCGTACTTCTCATCATACATACAATACACAGTCAGTTATTGTTCAATTCTGAATAAACTCGTGAATCAATGAACAGCTAGACTGCTCTTCAGAAAGAATTCCTAATTGACCGCAAAACAAGAGTCTTAAATATAAAATATAAATTGCCAGGATAAGAATCTAATCTGATTTAATCTGCAGACTTCTACAGCATTATTGATCAATACAAGAGGTAGCATTTAACAGACAATCTGAAGTGAAACTGCATTCTGCACTTAATCTGTTGTAGATATATGGTCGACATCTATGCACACACACATATATATATATATGCACATGCATACATACATACATTCACACGTATATACATACACACACACATATATATACAGAGGCAGGGAGATGGCTGAATGGTAACACGCTGGCACGAAGATCAGAAGGACACGGGTACAATACCCGCTAGCCCCATAAGATGACTCAGCCTACAACTCCCTAAGGGTGACACCAAAATAAGCAGTAGCGCAGATGGGCGGCTTGCAGGCTGCCATAGTTAAATTCGACTCCATTTAAACTTGTTATCATCTGTTACTACTATATCATGCAATCTTACTGCACATTTGTCAATTTGAATTAATAAACGAATATTATTATTATTATTACAAACAGGCATACATACATAAACAATTAAACATACATCATTGAGAAAGGTGAGCTTCTTCTATGAACAGAATGACATCAAAGAACTGGGTAATGTAAATTACAATTTGAAACGTTTGGCAAGAGTGCCCGCAGGTCCAGCACTGTCTTGGTTCGAGGTATGAGGGTTCTAGAAAAATGGATTAAACAATATTATAGACCAGAGTCATCAACATGACAGAAAGAATTCAAAACAACAAGTAAAATCAAACAAAACAACTGCTTAGAGTAAAATACAGTACATGAAAGAAGACCAAAAGAAGTGCAAGCCGAACAAAGTTAAGGAAGTGTTTACAACATAAGTGTGAAATGGCAAGACATCATTAATGTAAAACCAGCTTTGCTCATCAGTCAATCATCGTCAAATAAAATTAATTTTCAACAGTAGAATACTCGCTACCAAGTTTATGCTGTTTATTATGAACCATTATGTAATAAAAATCATACACAAAAACTTGTAAAGGCATACCTTTAGAAACCAATCCAATATATCTGCATTCAAATAAATAAAAATTATGATAATCCTAAAGTTGACTGATAAACCACACAAAATCTGTTCAGGTGTAACAAGCCTCTGACCTAATTCATTGCATACTCCATATTTAAGAACACATTAATTTCAGCAGCAATCAGGTACAAGGTATCAAGTACAAGGTAAAGCCAAGGTAATACCAATCCCTGGTTATGTGCTCCCATCTGCATAATCTTTGTAGGTATGGTTGTTCAGATAAAAGACCTTTCAGCCAAACCAAAAGAGCATCTAGAAACTGCTTCTAAGTAACTGAATTCCTTAAATGCCACTTCCATAGGATGCACCTGAATTTTTATTTGTCTGGTATGGCAAACTGTTTAAACTTGCACTGCATTCACAGGCATGCACCATTAGACCAACATGCATGACACTATATTCAAATGCAAACCAAATCATCAATGCATAGAAAAATCACTCAAACATTTGTCATGTAATTCAGTTGCTAGCATAATCAATAGCTTGTCAGACAACATGGAATCTGGCATACCTAAGAAAACTGTCAATGTTGGCAGAGATCGGTATACGCAAAATAACTGGCAACTTCAACAACCTGTGTGCCATATTTCAAATGAAATCTTATGAAAATCACATCGCTTTCATTTACAGTTACTAATGGTGTGACCAACAGAACCACAAAAGCTCAAACATGGACGAGTAGGCAATTTCTAATTCCCTTCTCGCTCCTACAACTAAAATCTAAGCTTTTGTCAGTAGCATGAAACACAGCTATGTGTACAATCAATGTATGATTATCAAATGTTGCAACAAACAATCTGTGAACAATGGCTGCAACATTCTAAATTTGAAAAACCACATGACCAGTAAATAACACTTTCTAAATTCTGCTTCATTCATAAGAAGTCTCTTCACTACCACTCAAGATGCATCTCTGTGCAAACCACCAGAACATAAATACATACAAATAAACTACAAATGTACATAAGTATTCCTTACCAGTATCTGTATTTATCATGATTGCATGGTAACTGGTAAAAGTATAAAACAACTTCCCATTTCAAGAAATTTATAAATTTCACACATATCAACAATTTTTAACAACATTTTTTAACTCCAATTTTAAGTAAACCATTAAAACAGAAAAGTCTTAGACAAAAATTGTGGCTCAAAAACACAAGTTGCATTTTAAACACTAATTTAATTGTTAAACTGGTAAGCAGCACTCTGAAGGAACACTTGTGACCTTCTTTAAGACCAACGTGTTCCAAGACGAGGTCTACCGCAAGAACACACTGAGCAAATTCTTATGTGTGTAGCCATGAACTCTATGCATATAAACACTGCATATAATGTGTGTATAAGGATATGCAGAGAGGAAGTGACACAGATAGCTAATAATAAAAACTGACTTCACAATCCAAGCAAGGCAAGGTAGCACAAATAAATGTCACATGTCTTCTGAGTAAATACAGATAAATAGGTTAACTGATCATCAGCTGGACACGACCGTTTTCATCCATAATCTCAGTCTACTGGTTGCTGTATTTTCGATCAAATGCAACACACAACAACTTTTCCTTATGGCTTGTGAAACAACAGTTCGGCAAAAAATTTCCAATTTCACACAACACATCAGGAAATGAACATGATGTACAAGGCCGACACGTTAACACTCGGCCTACCTACTATTGTGTTGCAATGATGACATAACTAAGGGATTTCAGAGCTTTCAGCATGACAGAGGAAACAAAATAGCTCAGCTGTTCCAAGCCTTGTGAACGAGTACCCAACTTCTTTTATCACTAGAATCACACACTGGTTTTATATAAAAGCTCAACATACTTATCTCTTTCTTTCTCTCTTCCTCCCTGTCTCTGCTGACCATTTAGAAGCTTCCCAAGTTACGTAAATCACCTGTATCTTACACAATAAATTTACATTCATATGGTGTATATACATGCTCTACACCAACAATATTCAACAGTTTATATTTAACTACGTTACAAACTGCTACTTTAGCTGCCACAGGCAGTAGGCATTAAAACAAACAATGTTTAGGATGTTCAGGTCTGCAAAGCATCAGTCAAATCTAGTATTAACACACAGTCTATTTGATAAAATTTAGTCCAATTTCCTAACGCCTTAAATTTTTTGTTGAAAACAAGCGATCGGCAATATCCAGGAAGCAACTTCTATGGGGAAACACTAACAATCCTTCAAATTGCACTCAACAAATGAACAGAAATTGGTGTGCCTTCTGGTGACAGACTGTGCACAGCTGGTGACAGACTGTGCACAGCTGATTTACTGGTACCAAATGCGTCGGCATACAGGCTCGAAAGGTGGAGGGTAAAGAGGTGAGGAGCTAACCAGAAAGCATCTTTTGCTCCTTCAGATCTTGGCGCACATCACAATAAGGCACTCATGGTGTCCAGTTGCAAAGAAAATTATAGACACTTATATGACAAAATTGTACTGTGCAACAGTCTGCCGTGCACAGCGTTGTCGGTCACAGAACGAATGCCTGTAGCCTCTGCCCTCTGGTGTTTGCAGGTTTAGATAAAGGCCAACGACCAGCAGGCGCTAAGATGTCAACGCTGGTCCTTCGTTGACCTGAGCTGCAGCGATGTTGTCGGGGTGACCGAGAGGCAACCGCTCATTGCTTAGAAAGGCAAAAATATCTTCGGCTTCGGCAAGACGTTTGAAAAACGGGATGAGGTCTAAAAGCTCGCGGTCACTAGAATCGTCAAACCAAGATACGACTGGTACCTGGTTAAACAGACATTTAAGAAATTATTTACTCTCAAAAGTACAGTGGCACAGTAGTTGATAACTCAATTATTTATTTAATACCTTAATTAATAACTGTTAAAATAGAAATTAGAATCTTGACAGTTCTACTGTGCACAATTCCATGATGCTACGTAACAGCTCATGACTTTTCGCTATGAACAACAAAACAAATTAATAAAATTTTATGTACAACAAGTCCTGACTAACTAATATAAATAATGCCTGATTTATGATAGTATAAATGTGGCATTGAAAGACTCCAATAGCAACTCTGTAATATCAGCCATACAGCCATAATGTTTTCCACATTCAGCACTTCACAGCCTGCATGAATTTAGTCTTTCATTCAGGACTTGGCCTTCTAGTAAATCCAACTGTTATATGCTTCAGAGTTATTCTGCAGAGTGTCATTTTCTTAATTAGTAGCTTAAATTTCTCCAAATACCATCGTTGACACCGAGCTTTCTTCAAGCGAGCCCAACAACATTCCTATGCACATTATTATGCCACAATATATTTTTATTAGTCATATTTAGCTTCCAAAACCAAGCTGCAATCAAGTCAACATCCAGAAGATCAGTCCACTAAGGCAGTGATGTAGCACTCGAGTCTAGTCAAGGACTCGAGTCTGACGTGAGACCGATTTTCTGCGGACTCAGACTTGGACTGTCACAACTCGAACTCGAAGCCCCTGTACTCGAATTTGACTCACTGACTCGGTTTCCGAGTCACAATTTCTGGGCAGAGCAGACAACTGTATTGCCACGACTACCCTTAGTGGTAGTAATAGTTTCAGTCATTCCTACCACAAGTATGCCTGTTCAACGTGTGTTTAGCAATATAAGAATTTGTATGCATCCTCATCGAGTCAGATAATTATCGAACAAATCTTGTCTACATCAGTGCTTTTAAAGGGCAATTTGAATAGATTACATTAACAATTCTTCCTGCATATATAGTGCTGTTATTTTTTTATGCCATTGAATTGTTTCTTTCAGTGTATTTTGATGTGGATGGACTTAGAATCGGACCTGGACTCGATCTTAGTGACTCGGACTAGCATAATTCAGCGTATTCCACATTTACAACATATACCAACATCTCACCTGAATTTGTTTATGAATGTAATTAATCTAATGGCATATGAATAGAATAATTAATCTAGTGGCATAGCTGGAGACTCAAAAGCAATTTACACATAAATCGTTTATTAGAACATTTACTGGTACCATAACTGGTAAATCTATATATAGCCCTTTCAAAGGAAAAATACTCCAACTCTTGGTTTATTGTATACTTACAGCATTTCTTGGATGAAACATATATGACATCGGTGAATTATCGATAATAATGACTCGATTCAAATCCCGCCCGAGTCGACTCAAATCCTAAATCAATCCAAACCACAGGAGCATTAAACACCGGTGTCAGCACCTGTATATTGTACAACATGTAGAAACCTCCACACTGCAGACACAGGTGGAATCTGAATCTAATATATTAAAAAAGATTTCATTGCAATATTATTATTCAGCATCAGGCTACACAGGCATTACCATTTTCTGTCACCCAGACGAGCATGTACTAAAAGTGACTGGGAACCAATGCAGCTCATCGTTAAAGGATTAAACCCTCTCGCTCCAAACTGTGATAAAATGAAAACTTGCTAAAACCCAAAATGAAATGCTTTAAATACATTGCTGAGACATGTCTGCATATTCTGTGTCCATGAGAAACAGAAAACAGTTCTCATCTGTCACTTATTTGTGGCAACAGTTCTTACATTTAATATAAAATTGTAATCATACCCTTCAGATTTTTCAGTGTCCTATAAAGGTTAAGTTTGGTAACAACTTTACACAAAGGCCTAGTCAAAAACAAATTGTGAAACAGGTATGAAATAAAATTACAATAAATTGATAGAGAATGAAAAGTGCACCTCAACACTTGAAAAGTGCAATTAAAATAACAACTTTCAAGACTCTACAGTGAACACAATGATGAGATGAAACTAACTTTGACATAGTTTCCTCGATGAAAAACGCAGGCTTCTCGAAACAGGCGCGCCCTGAAAACACCCCACTTGTCCAGAAGGTCGGTAACTGGGTCAGCATACTAAGTAAAAACAAGAAACACTAGTAGGTCAGCATACTAGGTAACAGTATGCAACACAAGTACTGTATTCCATTGATTTAGCCAATCACACTTTCACAGTTTCTCTGTTACGAATCATGTTCCTATTACACCAGTGATAAAATGTAATTTTTATGTAACTCAACCTGTTTAGGAAGAAATAAAACTGACAAAACCATTAAATGTCCAGGTAAACATTAGTATGAACCAGCACCACAGGATGCATGGAAACTGATATCTTGCATATACTGCACTGTAAATCATATTTAGAGCATTGCTGATGCTTTTAGGATTTCATACAGGGCTCTGGAATTATATCACGGTCTCAAACAATGGCTTTAACATCAGCATTGCTAACAACTGCATTTTGACCACATTTACTCTTAAAAGCAAAATTTGCCGATACTGTTTGTATTTGGTAAATAGAAGTGTTGAAGGAAAGCACAACATGCATATGATATTTGGTCTACACAAAAACAAAACAAGAGTAAAACAAATGGCACATTATATTGGCTAAACGCCAGATTCCTTTTACCTACCATCACATTTTCATCATCTGTCATTTACCAGTATCTTTTACACTAGTAGTGATCAATGGGATATAAATATCAACAAAGCAAACATTTGCTTTCAGTATCCCTGTAAAAAATGCTCAAAGAGGTAGCTTTACTAACTGATGCAATATATTCGTTCATAATGACATTTAACATCACATAGGCTAGCGCAGAGAGAGTAGATATCTTGAAGGGGCGCTATATAAATGTTCAATTACATTACATTAACTAGGTAAAATGACTGAGCAGGAATAAGACACCGTACTTCATAACTGCATCGACTATTAAAATCCCAATAATATGCCATGTGAAACTGAATTTTACTTGGCCATTCAGCCAACAGAGACAGATTCTGGGTTGCTGGACTTTGGATTTTGTTTACGAGAAAACCTTGTTTTTCATTTCGAAATAGTTTTACAGACATAATGCAACTCTAAATAATTTATTACCACATAAGAAGCTGTATCAGGGAAACCTGCTTGTTCACCAGCACTTAATCAAATCAAAAGAAGAGTCTCATGCCAAGACAAAATCCATACAGCCCAGACAGCTAGTGAAGATCCGTGACATTTTCCTACACAACAAAAGCTTATGAAAACATTGAATGTACACATACGTGTACCATGGTACTTGAAGGGAGGTTGAAAAAATTTAGATCAATCAGATAGTCATGTACATAACACTTCTAGGTTCAAACAAGGTGATACACAAGTGCTTTAATACATAAATTTTATACATATGCACATATATATATATCCATCACTCCAACTAGCACAGTGCAGATATTCACTTTACACAGTACACCAATATTAGATAGGACCAACCTTTCCAAGACTTGCAGTGAAAAGAACACATTCAAAAAGCTGACCCATCGTTTGGAGAAATTCATCTACATGAGGTCGCTTTAGAACATACACCTATTCAAGAAAATCAAGCACAGGAACTACAGTGAAGCTGCATAAATACACCTACAAGATACATAAATGCGCCAGACAGTTAATTAATTCAAGCAATTACCAACTCCAACAAACAATCATAATACAATTTAGAAAGCAACAGTATTTGGTAATGCCCTCCTTCCAAAGTTCAGAAGTGCACACATGATCACAGAACAGTGCATCGATGGTATTGAGCAATTTTGAGTGAAGGACTTGCTCAAGGTCCATACACAGTAACCAAAACTTGAACCTGCATCACAAGTCAAACATTCTAACCAACCAGTTATCGATGCTCCTCACGTTCAAAAACACCGGAAAATATTACCAATATTTTGATTACTTTGCTCACAAACTGTTTATCACAACACAATGCCGGAAGGTGTACAGCATGAGAGGCATAGCAGATAATTAATGGAGCTGTGTTTTCCATTAACTGTCCAGGGTTTCATGATATAGGTCATAGATCACAGAAAGGACGAATTAATGTCAGTTCAATTGTTGGACTGCCCTGGTCATTTTCCACTTCAGCAGAAACATCCCTTAGGACTATATGACTTCAGGACTGATGCTGAAAGAAGAGGCAAGTGTAATATGAGAGTGATTCCCATACATTGCCTTACATGAGTCTTGTAAACAAAACTCCATTGGATATATCAACAAATGCAGTTCATGCAAAACAAAACTCTATAAGCCTATTAGTTTTAATGGGACATGCGATTTAATTACACAATGATGACTGACAGTGACATATGGTTGGAAAAACCTTTTTTATCATGACCTTAGTTCTTAAAAGGTGTTAAAGAAGCGCTCAGATACATCCATACCCATACTGCACTTTGAAGAAATGGATAGCTTTTGCTGTGATCATGGAACAGAGCAGTGAGAGAAGATGTGGAGTGCCATGGACACATCATACCTATGGTAGACAGTAAAGTGTAAAAGAAGCACCGCAAATATCGGTAGGGAAATAAATTTTAACAAATTAAAGTATGCAAGTAATTCATCTACAGCATACTTAAGACTATTGAAAATCATATGCTAAGAAGTACAAGTAAGGCTGATCATCCAACACTTTCACTATGAGTGATATAGGAAAAAGCAGAAAGGCCAAGAAAACTGGCAGGAGACCAACAGAGGCCCAGCATAAATACCTAGAAACTGACATACATGCAGCAAATATATGATTTAGTGACTGACATATTCATCTTTCAAAGATTACCTGGTGTATAGTGTTATCAATTTCAACAGGGATAACAAAGTCTGCATTATTGATAGGCTAAACAGAACAGAAAACAGACAAGGTTAAACATAAAACAGAACAGCACAAACGTTATCTAACTTTGTAAATTACAAAGCTGTACTAAATACAGAAAACCTATCTTGGTTTCACAGGTGTACAGAAAACCAGTTTTGGTTTCACAGATGTCAAACCAAATAATGTGTGAAAAGCTAACTTTAGTTTCCAGCATCAATTTTAGACAAGTTTCGTAACAATATTTCAACATCAATTTTAGATAAGCGTTATTAACAATATATCAGTTACGTTAACGCAACTGTTGGTGTATTTAAAATGAAAAGGTTTTAGGCTTAATGTACTGCTAAAAGCCAAAGAGATTACAGTATTGAAAAATCCTTGAAAACATCGAGTAACCCGAAGCAGGACATTACCTGAAATGAACTGTGCACTAGAGTCTCATCCAGATCAATGACGACGCACATTTTGTTGTCACGTTGTTCGCCTGGCCGTAAGAGAAACACTTCTGACTGCAATTTCATTACAGACACAAAAAAGACATTAAGTATAAGCACATGTAGAATAACTTAATTCTGCATTCATAGAGTGCCAGAATTTCAATTTCAATTTCACCTGTAATCAGGTGGAAAAGAATCACTGGATAGTCAACAAGCAAAAACTGACAAGGTTTTGAATTAGCTACTAGACGTGCTTGTGTGATTAATAACGTTCAGAATGTTTTCTATTTCTTCCACCAATTCTTATGGACACAATCCACTCATATATCATAACAGTACATCTTAAAGGCTGCTCCCAAGGCAAAATTTGTCAAATCAATGTAATGTAACATAGCAACTGTTTAGTTGAACCAAACTCTTGGTAAAACTGTTAGGGTTGATGACTGTTAGAGGGGTCAAAACTTTCGATAAAGTACAGTTCCAGAACTCCATTCTGAGTGCTCAGGTACCTATACCTGTTCCTCCATCATTGGATAATAAATCAATCATGCAATGGGTCCAATGCAAGACCTTCATGCACTCAGGCCTAATTCAAAGTTGGTCAAGCAGTCACCCATACCCAAACGGTTATTATGTCTTTAAGCTCACTGATGCAACAGTATACACTAATTTCTATTCGACTGCTAGAGACTAAAGACATTTGTTATTCTACAATCTACATGCCTCACAACTCCCCTGCAACCTGATACTTCTGGTAATTGGGTCATCAATCGCTTCTACAAGTTCCTCGTTTCTATGTCCTGCATATATAATAGGTCTCTCCCTTTGGAACACTCTTCTTGGTAACATTCGCACAATTCCTGTTAACTCGACTCAAGTAACATTCTCATCGTTTGTTATGATGCAACTATTTAAATCTCTTAGGCAGCCATGTGCACACAGCATGTTAGAGGTTCTTACAAACGTACTCTATAAAAGACGAGATACATCCCAGGTAAAAACATACTTCGTACTCTGTAGCTTCATGAGACCACAGACGACTGCACATTATAAAACCTTGAGCCCATCATCAAAACACTAGACTGCTTAAAATAATCATTACGACTCTTTAGCCGAGTTTCAGGTATACAATTCATGATTCGTAGCCCTGGATGCCACCTTTCAGGCAGGTACTCAGGCCACTGGGTTACCATTGACAGGCTTAATAACCATTCATTGAAGAGATTTATATCAATCAATCAATCAATCAATCAATCAATCAATCAATCAATCAATCAATCCTTTTATTGTTTCCATAGAATAGTTTACAAGTAGTGATCCAGAGTAATCATAAATCAACGATCATATGTTTAGAAATTAAAACAACAGACAGATCGTGGCGCTTTGGATAACAGCTGGATTACCGAGTTCGATAGGCTGCTTAGCGCCGTTGTATTAATGGCTGTCTGTTCTGTTAGTAGTTAAGATTTCAATTGCATAACATGTAAATGAGCGCAAGGCGCAATCTTAATTGATGGAAACAATCGGGCACCCAGAAGGGACTGAAGTCCCGCTAAGTTAGGGATACCTGTGTACCATGTTAGCAGAGGGATGACAGATGAGCATAGTCTACACAAACAGGATTCAGTCAGTCAGAAAAAAATGAGAATAACTGGCTTAACTAACAACACTTAACTAGGTCACTTAACTAATTGTGATATAACAATGAATAACCATATTTAGATAACGCATTGACTATTGTTAAGGAGGTGCCCTTCATCTAGTTAGGAGCGCTCCTGAGAGTATCTATCAGTGTCCTTCACCAATAAAAAAGTAGGTCTGAATTCTAGTTCATTATGCAATATGTTTCTGAGCCATATAGCACAAGGTAAAGTAATTCGGCTGTGAGGGCTGTTGTTGTTGTCTTCAGGCAAAAGCCAGAAGATCCTTCAACGTCAGAAACTGACTGCAAAGAAGTGTTAAGCAGTTATTCTTTACCTTATTGTACACATTCAAGAATGAATATTCATTCCTTACTGACCAAGTTGAATAGAATTTAAAAAATAACACATCGCATCATATTTTTAATAATTACGAATTTCATGAAAATTTTAAAAAAAATCTGTTTGGCATTACTGTTGCCACAAAAATGACTAAAACTCTAAGAATAATAACTACTCCACTATAATTCATTCGATTTCTTAAGAAATTATATTATTTATTTTTCACTGCTCTTATCATAGAGCTTACATTTTGCAGTACAAACACTGTAACAGAAACAAAATTAATAATAGGGAAAAAAATAAAAAGCCAGGTTCATAGCAATAAACATAGAAAACACAGAACTTTGTCCCAAAAGCCTAGCACTAAAAAGATGAAGCCATGTGATATAACATTAAATGAAGTTTTGGGCGTGGGATGTTGATGACAGGATGTGCCTTTTGAGTTTCTCATCTGTAAAGCTTCACTGCTCTTAGCAAAGAACTTACACCATACAGTATACAGAACTGTAATAAAATAAGAAATAAATGGAAAAATAAGCCAGAAAACCTAGTCATTACACTGTTCATAAAATTAGAAAGCCCAGTTGTTTGTATAACAAAACATGCTAGCACTAAAAAAGCCATGTGATAAGACATTTCAGTTTTGGGTGTGGTATGTTTTGATAACACATTACACCCTTAAGAGTTTCTTGACTGTAAGAACCAGCATCAGCCCTGTTGCCATTCACATGAAAACAAAGCTCCTAATCCACCCTATGATGCAACAGATGCTAATTAATGTCACAAGAAAACCCATTATAATTATAGAGTCAGACACAATTATCAATCACTTACCACTCAGCTGCATTAATTACAATTCTAGCTCTACCACCATCTAAAAACTACAATTAACATCCTGACAATTTAATGTACAAAACAGAAAAGAAAAACTGTTCAAATGAGTTCAAATTGTCAACTGTCACAAACTAGTATCTACATTAATTTTTACAGTTAATTAGGACCAATAATGATAATTAGACTTAAATATGTGTTTTTAGGTCATGAAGACATTGCATTGCCACTAGACAAGTTACGGTAAGTCTTCATGTGTGCTGACAACATTACTAGAGTCTACTGCACATATATATGTTACTCAAGTCTACCAAGTCTAAGTTTTGCCCATAGTTTTGAACTATACAAACACACATACATTCATACATACTTACACACACACACCCACACACACACACATACACACCACACATATATATACATATATATTAAACACATATATACACATAAACTGTATCGTAAACCAATTAGAGACTCATCAATTTGAGACGTGAGCTGAATGTATGTAATCAGCATATCGAAACATGTTGGTTGTTACTGGGTCAAGAGATTGACAAGAATTTCAAGTGATCTACAGAGTTTTAGGATTCTGCAGATCTTGTCCTCATTCACATTCAAGTTAGGCCAAGTTACTGACTTCAAAAGTCCTGCTCCATTAACATTCTGTGGTGAACTTAGTCACAAAATGAGCAAACATTGTTAACATTCAATTGCAGAATAGATGGCATGGACTCTTTCGAGGACTGAGTGCCTGCTCTAAAATGCTGAAGAAGATGAAGCTGCATTTCAGCGAAGGCCAAAATTCACACATGAATTCTGTTTCAGGCAACATTTGCAATTTTATTTAAATTCAGAGTCAGTACACAAAATGCAGAAAATTGAAAATCTGCCACCTGTCAAAGTGTTTTTACACAGATCTGTGCCCATACTTGAGAAGTACTGGCAGCCCCAATAATAATCCTTTCATTCAATTTATTTCTAATTGATAATTTCTACAGCATCATCAGTAGCAAGTCACTTCTAGGATGCTTTACACACTGTCGACTGTCAGCGCAAATGTTCACAGCTATGTAGCAAGTAAATTTTAAACTGTTTTTTTAACATAAAGGTTTTTGGCTTCCTGAATAGGTGTAGGAAGACTGTTCCAGGCACGTGGACTAGCAACCTGATCAAAGTACCGATGTAAGATGTTTTGGTACTCAGAAGTTCCCCTATAGTATAGATTCCCTGAAAAAAGAACAGCTAAATTCAAGAAGTGCAAGAGTAGCATCCTTAGCCAGAAAGAGTAGCATCCTTAGCCAGAAAGAGTAGCATCCTTAGCCAGAAAGAGTAGCATCCTTAGCCAGAAAGAGTAGCATCCTTAGCCAGATACAGTAGCATCCTTAGCCAGAAAGAGTAGCATCCTTAGCCAGAAAGAGTAGCATCCTTAGCCAGAAAGAGTAGCATCCTTAGCCAGAAAGAGTAGCATCCTTAGCCAGAAAGAGTAGCATCCTTAGCCAGAAAGAGTAGCATCCTTAGCCAGAAAGAGTAGCATCCTTAGCCAGAAAGAGTAGCATCCTTAGCCAGAAAGAGTAGCATCCTTAGCCAGATAGAGTAGCATCCTTAGCCAGAAAGAGTAGCATCCTTAGCCAGAAAGAGTAGCATCCTTAGCCAGAAAGAGTAGCATCCTTAGCCAGATAGAGTAGCATCCTTAGCCAGAAAGAGTAGCATCCTTAGCCAGATAGAGTAGCATCCTTAGCCAGAAAGAGTAGCATCCTTAGCCAGATAGAGTAGCATCCTTAGCCAGAAAGAGTAGCATCCTTAGCCAGAAGATAAATGCAGACCAGAAGGAATGCCATTCCAAGCAGGACAACCCAACCACTAAACTGACATGATGTTGCAAACACCTTCAACCGCTAAATCATCATAGACAACCTATTCTCAGACTCATGGTTGTGCTACACTCATCTGCCAATCATCTATCGGTTCATATAAGCTCTTAAACACTGTCTTTGAGTGCAAATACCAGCATAGCAGGTTCACACTGAGCTTCGTGACTTAACAGCGGACTCTGAGACATAGCATACATCTCGTATCTGAATCAAACTGTGCATTACAGAGTCAGCGATTCTGTCACGTGGAGTTTAAGTCTCAAGAATAGAGCACACTAGCAGGGTACCCAGAGGCAGCACTATCATCACACATACATACTAATGGTTCCTCAGACTAAGAGTAGCATAAACACAGCCCCTATCTTGTAATAGAATCCAGGCAGGCTGATAATTAGCAAGACAACATGTCCTTAAAAACAGAACAACAGACTGATTATTAGGATACAGAGTCCCTGTTCTTAAATGTTATCAAAGTTCTAACAGTTTATATATTGGATTTTATACACCAAACATACATTAACCACCAGAAGCAGTAAGTAAGATTAGCTCAACGTGACCTGCATGAAACTATTCTAATTTACATAACCCTATAAACCTTAAGTAAAATATACACCTCAAACTCCTTACAACAAGCCTTATTATGAATTCATAAAAGATACTTTGACACCTCCATTAACTAAATCACAGGACAATGACTGAACATGAGAGTGTGAGAACTTGGGAATTTCAGACAGAAAACATTTCTGAAACTTTATACAATGCAATTGACAGTTGTAAACAAACTATCTACATAGTTGATCCAATGTGTTTCAACTAAAGCCTTAACCAAATCAAGCTGTTTTCTACTATGATGGGCGTTAATACTAATCACACATTTCTGAAAACATTTTGAAGTACAACACAACAAAGAAGCAGGTAATCATGTGGAGAGAACACTTCTTTTTCTGGTTTTGTCTGCTTCATCAACTATGGAAACTTATTCGCTGGATAGAATGGCAGGATTAAGGTTTACTTCATATTGAATTAACCCACAGAAACATTAAAACCTGACCTTTGTTTCAATACACACCATGAGAGCTCAGACTTTAAAATCAATGCTTCACACACCAGACATTTTCAGCCCTTGTTCCGACCCCAACAATATATTTTTGGCACTTTGCTCCAATTCACCCTACAGGTTGGAAACATTATATCTCATCAACCACTGAATATAGAGTTAAAGTGTAAACATGAAACCTGATTAGAAATAAACTGTGAGCAAACCTAAGTCACATACTTGTTTGTATGAGCTTCTATTTTTTTAGATCTCATAGGCAAAATGTGATGCGGCAGTAAAAATGTCTCACCAAAGTTCTGTCTTTCTACATTCTCATGTTTTAAGTAAACACATAATTATTATGAAGTATACAGTATGTAACTAATACAGTGTTTCTTCAGTCTTTTGTAGTTTAAATGTGACGTAATCAAATTTTTATTAATTTTTAAACCTACAGAAGACTGTAATTGTCTTTGGTGGTTTTGTATGTAAACAATTGCTTTTACATGCACCACTGCACCAGCGCTTCTTTCAACACTTGCTTCACAATCTGAGTGGTATGCAAATCTCCAATGGTCACTGATAATAGGTTAGAGCGGTCGAACTTCACAAACCGTTTATATTCCAGACTGGCACAGGGCAGAGAAATGGTACTGCCACTTAGGTGAAAAGACTTTAAAATTATCTCCACCTTTTGCTTGGCGTGATAGATATCAAGCAAAATATGTTGTCCAGTAACTATTGCAGAGGCATTTTCACAACTTCCTGCAGTAGAAGAGAATTAGAGATCCTTATGATTCTGTTTTGTTTCTATCTACAAATTGCTAGCTTAGCTTAATCGACCTAATTAATGGTTTACTTACTTACAAACAGGGCAAATGCTGGTTCCCTAACTTCAAACCATTTAGTAGGCAAACTAGGCATGCATAAAATGGCACAATTTTTTACATCGGACAAATGCAAAAAGTTTTACGATGTCATAATTTTTTCACCTGTTTCATGTACAAGGTTCAGAAAACCATTAGGCAAATTGTTCTATGTCTACTTGTAATAAAATAATAAAGTCACTGACTTGAATATCAAGGGTTCTATAAAGTTTAGGACTTAGCCATATCAAGGCTAACTAACTGACCGATTTACAAATTTATATTTCATAGAAGCTCTCTCTTTGCTACTAAATGAATACAAATTTAGTTAATACCCAGTGAGGACCATGGATTAGTCACAAGTTGTTTCACATGCCAAGGCTAAACAATGATATTTGTTTAAACCTGATTCCCATAGAAATTAACGGCTGATTTTTGTCACATGATGCAATTTAATCCAAATTCAACGGTCAAGGGTTGGGCAAAGATCGGAGATGAGCCAATGAACTGTTAGTATAAAACTATTTCTAAATAAATTTTCCTTACAGTTCTGGGATAATATAATGACTGACAGTTCAAACAGATCGTCAACTCCCACATCAACACAACAGTTGGCTCTCATCCTATGATTAATGCCCCAATTAGCTGACATTCACCCACCTGTGCCAAATTCAGTAAAAACTGTCACATAACACAGCCTCAAAGTGAACACTTTAGCACAGTGGGTTCACACTGAGCTTTGCAACCTTACAAGAGTGAAGAGACTGACCCTGCAGGCATCTCAGGTTGGAATGACTTTGTGACAAAAGTTAAACATATGACCAGCCATTAATGCTTTCTGTCAGGTATAGCCTAAGTCTCATGGTCAGTGTTCGTCACCACCATATTATTTAGGAAGAACATAATGGCCCCAGGACTGTGATCAATCATTCTTCACCATAACAAAAACCTGACCCACATGATAAGAGACACTAGACATGCTGATAACTTAAAAGACAACTCCTTTAAACATGAATAAACAATGTGGTAGCCAACATAACGGTCCTTATTCTAAAAATTTGATCAGAATTAAGACAGATCTGCAGTCTGTATGATAGAGTCTTATAAACTCATAAACTTAGAAAATCATAAGTAAACTTATTTTACTTATACTAACTTACTAGCAACAGTAGGACAAGCTTAGTCTGACCTGCATGAATCCACTGTACTTTAACGTATAAATCTATAGATATCAATTACAATTTACTGATAATTACTGATAATGTCTTCCTATACATGCATAATTACTATAATGAAATAAATTGCTTAAATTTTCAGTACCATATATAAAACCTGCCTATGGGAGACATTCATCCACCAGAACTTAGTCAAAAGAAATCTGCAAGAGCCTGGGGGCCACTCTCAGTTTCATTATTATTATTATTATTACAATATATGTTTGCAAAGTGCGTCCAATTCTTCAAGACATACAAAGGAGAATTGGAAGCACTTCATAAACATTTGGAATAATGAACAGGAAATGGAGAAGCAGAGCATTAACAAAGAAAACAAAAACAAAAATATATGAGACGAATATGATTCGCTTTTCCTATATGGATTGGAATGTTTCAGAAAAGGCCTGAAGACTATCTTATTTGTTAGAGCCCTGGGTCGGAAGCGCCTCTGAATCTCAGAGTGGCGCTATACAAATGTTCAATTACAATTACAGTTGGATAATGCGAAAGCAAGATGAGAAAAGAATTCTTACAGCAGAAATGAGTCAGCTGCGGAAGATTGCAGGGATTTCAAGACTACAGAAAATATGAAACAATGACATAAGACAATCATTAGGTATCGAAAGAACAAGAGCTGGTAGTTCAACGAAGACTGACGGTTTGGACATGCATAGAGAATGCCAGCTGACCGAATCCCACACAGTGCACTTTTTCGAAGGAAAACGAAACAAAGGCAGACAGACCAAGACTATGCTGGATAGATAATATAAATGAGGACATAACATCACTTAGACAAACACTAAGAGGAGCAATGGACTTGACAAATGATCCAGGACAATGGAGGTCATTTATTCGTACCCATCGCTGCTAAATGGCTGGCATCAGAAACTGATGATCATGATAATGATGATGCACATAACAAATACATATTCATAAGGATCTTACTGGAAAACTAAACCCCTAGATTATGAATCATATGGTATGAGTCTGAGATTTCAGACCAAAACACTTTACTTAGTTCAAAATCAAACACTTTTATACAGTGTATGTTGACAGAGGGAGAAATAAAATATTAAATGAAACTGATACTACATGTTGGAACAAATATCTTAACCAAAACACATTGTTCACTACTCTGATAGGCAATACACAGATGCTTCTTGGCTGGCTGCTTTATCACCTCAGGAATATTTACTTCCGGGAATATTTACTTCCGTATGGCATTATGGTAAATACTTTTCACTTACTGTGAATTAACTTATTATGATTCATAGTACTCAGCATTCTAGTTTGAAATTTGCATATCAGCTCAACATACAGTCTACAAGAACTTCTATGCAAATTAAACAGGCAAATTACACTCAAAAGAATTACACGGTAGAGTGAATTACCAGAATCACTTAATGAAACGTATGGTACATTGATTGCACACAGCAGGACTTGATACAAACACAAGCTAATTAGGTAGTCTGCAACATTGGTGTATTTCTGTATGGTCATCAAAGTAGACAAAGCTTGTAGTCTGTAATATCATTACTGAATTATCCAATCCCATGCTAAACTTGACATGTAACAGACATCTGGGCCAACAGTACTATGCATTAGGAGCTGACTGACTATCCACTGTATGCATTAGGGCCGACTATCCACGATTCCACGTACCTGGCAGGGTTGGCAAGTTGTTGCCACCGCCGGTTATAACCGGTTATTGCCATGGCTATAATCGTCCCGGCAACAACCTCTTGGCAATAATGGCAACAACCTCTTGGCTAAAATGGCAAAAACCTTTTGGCAAAAATTGAAACTATTAATTATTGTGGTAATAAAATATGGAATCTTCACAGTTAACTTCATTTTCTATTTGTTCTGGCTTGCTACCTTCAGAGTTGATTGATTTAAATATATCATGCTTTAAATCAATCAAGTTTTTCCAAATAAAAATCACCTGATTTAAATACACATATAATTTCTTCCTAAGAAAAGACATTTACAAGTTTTACATATTAAGCACAGTCAATATCAAATTGTGTAATTATGAATTAGAAATTTTGCCAAACCATTGGCTTCTATACACTACTAATAATTTATATACTACCAGGTAAGTATATAGAAAAGGCAATGACCCTGTTGACCTGAATATTACTATTGCAGTGCGAATGGCAGTTTATTTTGGAGTAGTTGAACTGTAGGTCAGAATGTTTTATCCTAAGCTCATATAGTTGACTTTAACTACATTTATACTAAGGGGTAATATAGATTTATACAGTAGTTTTAATTTCCCACAAGAAACATTTATTATAACTATGCAGTCTGTGCAGTGAAATATGATTTTCATTTGCCTTGCCCTTACTTTGGAGAAAATGGGCAACAACTGGCAACAACCGGCCGGCAACAACTGGCAATAAGAGCATAAGTTATTGCCACTGTCCCGGCAACAATAGGTTGTTGCCGGCATTAACCCAACCCTGGTACCTGGGAATCGAATCTACGGAAAAATTTTCAGCAACAGTGGAAGCAGACTGATGAATGAGTAAGCAAAACTACACGCCTAACATGAATTATATCCCATCTTGAAACCATTATTCAACTGTAATCCAGAAGGGCATCACATCTACACATAAATTATGCTGAGTATTTTCAAGTTAAACAAAATGGATAAATTATCATTTTGGCTTTTCGATGAACACTCTACCACCTACTGACCAGAAGGAATTTTTATCAGTATATCACTTATTTAATTATTAAATGATTGGTAATTCTAAAATTCCAACAATAAAGTTGAGAAATCTTTCAGCTAATAATCCAGTAAGCAATTTCAGCTGAATAGATGCTTAATGAGTAACTGGCAACAATTAAGATGACAGGATGTTGAGTAAACCAACCTGCATCGATTATCAATTAGTACCCCATTAACCCTTTAATGGCGAGCATGTACTAAAATGTATGGCACACCAATCCAGCTTGTCGTGAAAACGTTAATAATGAGTAGAAACCGCATTAAAAGAAGCAGAATTTTGGTTGAAACCTGGGGGCATGACTCGTTCAATCGGTTGATTCCATTCTCTTCTGATTGGACGGGCGACTGCTGTTGAACAACTGGGGGTCGGAAACAGCAGAGCAGCTGACAGAAGAGCCCACGACTTCGTGCCTTCTTTTTCTGTACAGCTACAATAAGAAAAAACATCTGTTTTTCACCCTGTGATTAATCTACTGTTAACATAAGCTGAACATAAATGAAATTTTAGAATACTGGACTCTTCCTGTAATGAACACAATTATGAGACATCTTGATAAAGTACACTTTACATACATGATTCAAAATCTCATGCAGCCTAACAATACGGCTTTATTCATCATCATGATCTAAACTGGCTGGCTGACTTCAGGAACTGATTTTAAAGACAATGATTAACGTAAGCTTGCGGACCAGTTATTTTACATTTACAAACCAACACATTTCAAATATTTATTATTCTTATTAGGCCATTCAAGGTCATTTATTAGTTGGCTTTGTGTGGGTGCCACTGGGTGGGTTTGGAAAATTATACATGTCTTCTTAAAGTCACAGAGATATAAATTAGTTTTCACCATTAATAAAAAACACAAATTATACTCTTTCAAACCAGCATTTATCTGCTGGTCAATGGTCATAATTATGTCAAAAGAGCAATAAAGTGATAGCTACCTGAAATACAAGAGTTAACCAAAGAAAGACTCTTGGCAACACCATTTACAGCAGATCTAATCAAACACTGTATTTACAGTGCACTGGTCAATGTGTTAAGCAGCTTAAATTGACATACAGGTAGCATGGGAAATTTCCACAATGTATATCCAATCTTATATTATTGAAAATGGATCTATTGACCTTGAAAAGTGATCACCCAGCGCAATATCTAATTACTGTCAATTATGGACTCTGCGGCTGTTGAAGTTCCAGGACCCTTTCTGCCACGGCTGCATTTACGTTAATTGTTGCAAGCCGCTTGGTCAATAATACTCCCACAATGAACACATCAAACCTGGTGTAGGTAGCCTAACAACATGCTGCATGAGCTCTTTGACATTTCTTTTGTTGGCAGTAGAAACTGTTCTGCTCAACTGTTGTTCTAAGTTCTCAGTTTGGGAGCATCTATGAAAAGCATTTCTTAAAAAGTACTGTACAAGAATACAATTATGATTACCACCACCGCTGCAGTCCCACAAGCAGCCCTGCGTATGACCACATGCCCACGCTGGCAACACCTTCCTTATTTACCTTAGAATCCTGTTCAACATGGTTAGCAATTTAATTGGTTGAGTCAGACACAGGAGATGAAGAGTATACAAGAGTAATAAACCAGTAAAGCCCATTCATCAATTTTTGTAATCTTGTATTCATTGTGAATAAGCTGCAATACATTAAAGTATTCTATATATATCTCCTAAACAAACTCTTCCAACCCAGCACAACTCTGACCACAAAATTAAGTCTTTCCTTTGAGTTACATAATTTATCATTTTGACTACTTATAATTGCAACTTTCATTTGTCTGTTGCAGCCCTAACAATTAGGACTTGGTCCATCAATGAACTTCCATTCGTATACTCATTACCCAGTATGCCATGCATCATGGTGGTATGTTGGTAGAGCACTAGGTCTGTTCTCTAATGGAATCTGTTTGAGTGCACTCTGTGTAACAAACTTGGGTAAATTGCTTGGCTAAATGTCTCACAAATAGTAGTATTTGATACTGGCATTTGCTGGAAAGTCCTGCAATGCACTGGTCCATGTCCAGGGCCTTGGAATTCATGAACCTTTTGCTGGCTCAAGGTCCGAAGACAGGGAATTGACTACCTCCCTAAGTTCCACTGTGCAGCATGGAAGCTTTACTTCTTATATTTGCTGAGCGAAAATTGTAGCATTGTTTAATCATGATGATAAATAAAATGATGATGATAATGATGCTGATGACGGTACTGATGATGATTAAACCCAAAAATGTACATCAACAGGAAAGCCAGACATTTGACAGAAAAGCCAGACTCAAAATTGCATTACAGAAATGACAGAAAATTTTCTCCTGCCCGGAACTTTCATCATTTTATGTTACGACCAGGGTATGGCAATCTGAAGAGCTTGTGGCATAATGATATAATCATGTGATAGAAGCGTCATTATAGGCAAAGTGGTGGACCAGAGCTTCTGAGTCTCTTTACAAAAGGCAACACATAAATTCCATCCAACATTACATAAACATGCAGAGACAACATAAACCGGCATTTTATTAGGTACAGGTATGTCAAATTGTCACTCCGAGGATATTCCTCCGAGTATTGGAGCAATGGCTGTTATTCTGTCATTAGCCACAAGGGAAATAACGGACACATAAACTGCCTATATTACACAATTCACGTGAAACAAAACACAATTCACGTGAAACAAAAACAATTCACGTGAAACAAAACAGAGATTCATAAAACTACTTCGTCATCTATCACACAATTTGCTTGCACATATGGCTGAATATTTTTACATTGCTCATCTTACTTGGTGGTTGGCTAAGCCGAGTATCAAAATAAAATAACAAGTCTGTCTAAAATTTCAACATGAAACAAATTGAAATTAATAAACTAGCCTGTAACAATTTCAATACAAAACAAACTTCAATACAAAACACATTAATAAACTAGATTGTAACAATTTCTTTACGAAATTACATAAAACTCCTACAGGGATCTATAATAAAAAGCAAACTAAAATAGATTTAACTCTTTTTACTATTATTACTATTATTATAAGATATATCCTATGTTTGCCTCCTAAACTTCAAGCTGTGAACTCTCGTGGTCTGCGGATTATTGTATGTGCCGAGCGAGCGTGACATTATGACATAACATGAGTAAAGTGGTCACATGATGATAAATTGAAGTATGCCTTCTCCTACAACAATCCACTGTGGGTAAATTCTACAACAGGATTCAGTCACAGATCATGGCAGGATGCAGCTTCAAGTTTATTTCATGTATTGTCTATAACCAGTATTGTCAAATGGAAAAAATTGGCATTCATATCGGTTAATGTTGGTAGGGTAACGTTTGGTTGTTAGACCGCACAGAAAGCCTGGGTGTTCAACTCCCCTCCAGGACAGAAATTTTGGAAAAATTTTATTTACTGGGACCATCTATTGGGAGTCAGAAGTATTCCAGTGTATGCTGGGCTGTCAATCTAGGACATCCTGTGCCAGAAAGATAGATCATATATTTCATGGTTTCTCTGAAACCATGTCATCACATGGGATTGCTTGACATATCTCAGCAAACTCGGCCATAAAGTAATTACATTAACCTACCAGAAACTGACTATGGAAAGATCCAGGCTATGACACAGAGAACTGGCTACTTGTCCTTACATTTGGAGGCTATCAAAATGAAGTTGCTACTACTCAATACTCATGGCTCACTCACTCTAAGAGTTAGCCAAAAGGACTGTTCCTCTATTCTACTGTTCTAACATATTTTAATTAGTAAATATTGTTGGCCACAATATGAGCGCCTGTCAGGTTCACAATAAATTGGATATTGGGGTCATGGTGGATGGACTGGCCACCAATCTCCATATGATGAGACTAAGAAAATAATGTAATTGTCATCACATGGGATTGCTTGACGTTCTTCTTCGGTTACCTTAATTTTTAAACCAATTAACATAAATATAGTAACTAAGTCCACCACAAACCAAGTTGGGTGATTCCACGTCAGTTCAACCAACATACTGACATGACCGACTCAGATTTACATGAAATTTGGCCCACCTGTTGGGCCACATGAGACATGCATAAAACTGGGAAAACATTTTTGGTCAATCACATTCCAAGATACAATTTGGCGAATTTTGACCCGACCCGCTTTACTTCGTACCTTTGAAATCAGAATGAAATCTGTAATTTTTTGGTTATAATTGTTTTGTCTATAATTATGTGCAAACTTCAATATCCATGTCTTCTGAAATTGCAATCGCCCATAAAAAATTATGTTCAACTCTGTACATAATTATATAGCAAAAACCGATTACAGATCCCATTCCGATTTCTTCTGAGGATGTTTAAGACACTTATGTCTAAAGTGCAAAATATTTCTGAGTTAAAGAAACCCGCCAAAGGGTCAAGGTTAAAGTGCTAAATTGTCAAATATGACCTCAATGTCAAACTTTTAAACAAGCTTGATTAATCTACCTAAATAGTTCATCAAAGGAGCTGAATAATGACACCAAGATCACCTTCCTAGCTCTCGTATAAGCTGAGATGCAGGCATCCAAAGTACGAGATTTCACTGACCCGTATCTTGGAATGCAATTGACAACCATAAAAAAATTCTCGGGTTTTATGCATGTCTTATATGGCCCAACAAGTGGGCCAAATTTCATGTAAATCTGAGTCGGTCATGTCAATAGTGGTTGTAAATTTGGCTGATTTGACACGGAATCACCCAGTTGATCTACTTTCAAAATCTGTGCATTATAAAATGAACATGCTGAACTCCTTTACATTGCATGGAGATTTGGAGATAGTTTAACACAAAAACTAACCAACACAGTGTTGAAATACAGCAGGAGGTTTATAGGTTACTTAAAGAATATATTGCCTATTAAATCTGGAGAGTTCACCTCTCAAAGCTAGAATGAGGCTTGTATATAATATATGGAACAAAATAAAACCTCTGTACAAATTAGTTCACTTGAGCTCTTCCACAGAGGCAACAAGGTGTATGTAGCAAATAAAACTCCACTGTCTAACCCTCGACATATAACGATAGGCTGCAAGTCCTCTCCATTGTCATCTGATTCTTCTTTCTTCCACCTCTGCTATTAGGCAAGCACTAAACAAAATGCCTTCACTCTGTCGGCTAGACGGGGCCATTTCAACAGAAATCTCACGTTAGGTTTGACATATACGAACAATTTAAATAATGACCTTTTAAGAACATCACAAAAGCACTGAAGACACCCAAAAAATTATTATTCTATCACAGCAGAAATTTTAAACCCTGGTCTATGAGCTGAAAGTACGGTAGACTAACCATAACATATACAAAAGAAATTATCAACTTAGGTCAAGCTTGTTCACCCAATAATGAATTAACAAAACTTCTTATCATTATAGGTCAGTGGCATAAAATGCTGCCCTAGCAGATTTCATATTTGAACTAACACTCCCGTTTTGTTGATTACAAGCCTTATTTTAAGGACTAAGTAAATCCTAGTACCTAATTTTTCCGCACTAAAAAAGCGCAGTTACTTCTAATAAAATAAAGGTCTTTATCGGAAATGTATTACTCAAGTATAGTGCTACATTGGGCACAGCCGTGTAGGGCCACAGTAAAATTTAATGAAGTTCGTGTAATGTTGAATATATTCAAGATTGGTCTCAGAAACAAAGAGTCATTTCTCACCCAAATATATCCATCGCAGTTACAAATAAACGAATTCCGAAGAAACTGCCTGCCTGACTAAGCTTTCACCAGAAATTGAAGAGGAATGCTGATTAATTACATTACAGTTACATTACAGTTTCTTAAATCCCCGGATAGTGTAGACTCCTACCTTTATCAGTAACTGTTGTGGTCGGTGTCGAATTAAGCGGCCGTTCCTCCGGAGAAACTTGTGTTATTATCGACTGCGGGTCCATCTGACTTATTGGCGTTATGAAAAAGAATTATTTGAGTCCAAAAGAATCATTAATTAGAAGTTTGTCAAAAATCACACCGAACCACTAAAGTTTACACCACAGTCGCCATATAGTACCACGCGCTGGTTCTCTGTCGTCCGAATTTGACCTACGCGTATTTTGTAGCGCATATATTTAGATAGTTTGTTCCAATTCACTTTGCCGATGTGTAGTTAAAGTAATTAATTGTAAGACTTTCAGTTTCATAAAACGTCTATCTGTCACTACAGCTGAGGAGCTTGGCCAAGAAATAACTACTTTATTAATACTTATAAATTGTATAGAGCCTGCTCATATCTTTGGAATGGACTCTACGACCACCTCTATCTCGTCTATTAATTTAATCTCTCCTCCGCTTGCACTCATCTCTGCTACTTCCCACTCATGACTGAAAACCGAATTCTTCAGACTATCATATTCTGATTCTACTTCTGCGCCACCACACGACCACTATCATCACCGTAGCACCATGCTGTTCCCTCGGCTTGACCACATCGGATTTTGACCTGGCACCGGAAAGAAAAGAGCAACATGGCTATTGCCACAGAATAGATAAAGCTTTATCTATTCTGTGCTATTGCGGACTTGAAGTGAAATAGCGCCGGTGAATACGCTGGTCTCTCTGACGTAGCTTTTGTGGGTGCTGAGAAATTCCGAAGATTTACATTTACATTACATTTACCCTACAGTCCCTACATGTATTAGGCTATCGATCTTAAGCCATACGCCTCGTTACAAATCCAGTCTAGCCACACGTTCACTAGGCGAATCTAGGGCTATAGCTGACCCATAATTCTCATAGATGGCGTAATGATTGTCGCTATGGCCCAGTGACCGTGCCTGCCTGCAGGGCCGTGTAAGTATTGTAATTGAACTTCACTCAATTCACTTCTGGACTGAGAGTAAAGAACAGACTTGCACTTGCCACTTAATTGCCAGCATACTATAATTCCCTTCAAACCAGATAGCTATAGGCCTATAGCTTAATTGTGGCATGAACTAGACTAGCAATAGGCTAGACCAACAGCAGTCATATTATATGTTGGAAATAATAATAATGAAGTTCACGTGACCATTAATTTTGTCAAAAAATTTATGGGTTGTATGCCCTGCATAATTATACACGAATAGGCCTATGCTGGTGCCATACGCTTGGCTCTCAGAGGCACCGTTAGAAATCAGTTGGAGTTTTTATATAACATTATTGGAATAAAGTTCATCGAGTCTTTCGCCAGTATCGGGGAGGGTGACTCTTGCGTGGTCCCAAGTTGGTACGGACGTTATATAAATTGTGGCATGAACTTGACTATAGCATAGACCTAGGCTAGACCAACATACTAGCCAGAGTCATACATGTTGGAAATAATATCATGAAGTTCACGTGACCACGCTAAATTTATGGTTTCGTCGGCCTAGAATCAGGTTGTTCTAACTGAAAGAATGTTGTTTTCGAGAAAACGTTGCAGAAGTATCTTTGTACAGCAAAATGATACATTCAAGTAGCGTTTAAGCTATCAATAAATAGCTCTGGAGAATCAGCATTTTTCAGCCACAATGTTGAACATTCTTACTTACTTATTTACTTATAATAGCCCATAATTAGGCCTATATATGTAGGACACAGAAAGTCCATTTGGGAATATTTGTATTACTAGCTTCATAAGTATACGTCGATGCTGCTGGTGAGAAGGTAATTAAGCTTATTCATTATAACAACTTATAAGCCTACTGTCCTGTCCTGTCCTACTAACGAAAGCGAAACCTAAACAATGTAGCCTACGTTATAGCCAGTTTAATTAACCTATGGCGAAATTGCCGACGGTAGGCCTATGCCTAATACAATAATTATTTATTAGCCTAGGCCTAATTAATGCGTATTCCGATAAGAAATCTGTGAACTGCATATTTCGTCGAGTCTCAAAATAGTGGTGTGAATATTATATACACATACATGCAGGCCTACATGGATATATAGGCCTATCAAACTACAAAAACATGGTCCCAATCAATATTCGTTTAGGGGCCTATTCATAGAGACTCTAATATATAACCGTTTAGAGTCCACCCGGTATAGAGTTGCAGGTTATAATTATTATATATTGCGCTGATGGTGAGATTTCAGCATTATAATGGTTTACAAAATAGCCTACTGCCATTTTGTCTGCATGCTGCAGTGGCGTAAATCAGAGGGACAGAGGGGGACTATTTCTTGTAGATGCCTTCTGTTGAGAAGGTCGGCCAACGGCCAACGAAAAATCCTGTTCTCCCCCAAAGTTATGTAGGCCTACCGATTTTCGCCTCTGGCATGCTAGACTATGTAGTTTTTTGTCACTCGATGAGGCGTCTACACCATGTAATCCTTGGAGCAAATGCTCCATCCAAGAAATAGGGGAAGACCTCATTGCGAAATTCGGGGGGATTTCAAATTTTGTTATTGTCGTACCATGGGAAGGGGAGCGGAAGGGGTAGTTGCTCCAATGACTTAGGGGGATAGACGCCCCTGGGTGCTTTTAGTTCAAACCCCCAAATACGTTTCAAAAAATTTTTATATGCTTTACAAGCAAAATAAAAAACAGGACTTTTGCGACGATTTTCAATGGAACCCCCAAATCTGCCCGAAATCTTAAAACCCCTCCGACATTTTTTTCTGGCTACGCCCATGCCTACGTTAGCCAGTTTAATTAACCTATGGCGAAATTGCCGACGGTTAAACCCTATGCCTAATATATTAGCCTAGGCCTAATGCTCTAATTTAGCGATAAGAAATCTGTGAACTGCATATAATTTTATTTCGTTCTTTGTCTCGATTGCCAACAAAGCATTCCACTGGATCGTGGCTTTGTGTAGTCGGGTCTTAAGTGCCTCTGATTAGTTTGCTTAGAAATGGCGTTGTATAAAATTATGAGTGCTGCTACGTACAATCACAAATATAGCGCATTGGATAACACGCTGGCATGGAGAGCGAGAGGTACTCGAGTTCGAGCCCCGTAGGGCGGATATGCTTTGTAGGCTGCTATTAGCGCCGTTGTATTGCAGGCTGTCTGTTCTGTTAGTAGTTAAGATTTAAATTGCATAACATGTAAATGTACAGCGCAGTGCGTTTGTCAGGCGCTTCAATAAAGAAAAGATTATTATTATTATTATTATTATTATTATTATTATTATTATTATTATTATTATTATTATTATTATTATTATTATTATTATTATTATTATTATTATTATTATTATTATTATTATTATTATTATTATTATTATTATTGTAATCTGCCATTGAAGTTTTTGATGCATAAACGGGTGCTCGACAATGTAATAAGTTAGCGTGCTAGAATGTCAACCGAGATGTCGCGGTTCAAATCCTCGCCAGGGCAGAAATTTGGTTAGAGAGTTCTGCTCCGCGTGCGTTCCCTAATATACTCAGCTATGATGAGTACACTGACCGCACACTGTCGGCGGGAAGATGAGACGGCGAGGAAGAGGACTGCAGCCACCCGCCCTCATGCGCCGTGGCTAAGATAATGAAGTCGCTAACATTAATTTCATAACCATGGCTGCCTTATTAGCTACTTAGTAATAATAGACTGCCTTGATTCGGCATTAAGCAATAATGGCGATGCTTCTAAACTGTCACAACTAGTCTACGCTATATATATATAATATATATATATATATATATAGTCATTTTCTGCTATTAGATCAATTAGACATTTCTGTTGTCCCAACGATTTTTAAAATAAAACTCGCCATTATTATTTCAAATAAATTATTTCTATGAATTTACTATTGAGGAGATTATTGTTTCCATGGTTATTTTGGATATATGCTTTACTGTTTATTTTACCTGCTGCGTTTGAATTTGAAAATTGTCCACTCCGTTACCGTCACTCTCACAAAAGGTCGAAAATAACATTATAGAAATACGACTTCAAATGATAGTTTTTCAAAACTTTATGTGTTTCGTAAACAACTTTTAAACGCCTTTCATTTAAGAAGTTTGTCATTAAATGAAACAGTACTTATTGTGGCTAAATGAATTATTTTCAGCTGTCACCTGAAATAATGTCCACTCCGTTACCGTACATAAATCTTTGCACTACTACTTACTTACCGACATCTGGGTCAGGTGCAAATTAGTCAGACCATTTATGACGTCTGTGCATGTGTAGGCCTATACTTCGTTTATATGCTGACTTTTCAAATAGATGCGGTAATAATTTGGTTTGAAAGGTGTAATCTACGCATGATACGTTTAATAGGTGTCCACTCCGTTACCAAGAATTAATCTACAATGAAGATGCTCATGTAGTCAACAATTTTCAGGTTTCATCTCCTAAATGAACAAAATTGATATGTTGAAAAATGTGGTCCGAAACGTGGGCGATAAAAAGTTTATTTCATGTTAAGTTGAAAATGTCCACTCCGTTACCTGTCCACTCCGTTACCTCTTACACAAGAACGTATTGTATATTTTGGTAACGGAGTGGACATTTAATGGTAACGGAGTGGACATTTCTTTAAAAAATATGTTTTATTACAACAATAGCTTCACAGATATGTTTTTACTCGTGTGTGTTAAGATAGAATTAATTTTCCTTTTATATATTTTCATAACTATACATGTGTGAAACATAACTACAAAGTTTTGTGGATTTATTTGTACAGTTAAAGTTGCGGTAACGGAGTGGACATTTCTTTTAGTGCAAGACAATGCTGTACTGCATGTTACTGACTCATACTGAGTTGATATTGTGAGTTTACTAGAAATGTAGATAAGTGACACAATATAGTTCAGTGTAACATGTAGTTATTTGGCGTTGCTTTAGTTTTCTTTCAAATTTATGGAAAAGCAAGTTTGGTAACGGAGTGGACATTGCTAATTTTGGTGTTGTCAAAATACTTCTAAAAACTGATGAAACTAGAATATTAGTGTGCAACAGAGATTATATTTCTTAACTACATACACTACTGGTCAACCTAAGATGAATAAATTATTAATTTTAAAGAAACATTTTTCTTGCATCTCCAAAAGTGAAATTGATCTAATAGCAGAAAATGACTCATATATATATATATATATATACTGTATATATATATATTATATATATAACGGTGGTGTAGGGGTATGTTCGGTGCCTTGCAGCCGGAGGGTTGCGGGTTCGAATCCACCTCAAGCCGCAGCGTAGGGACCCTGGACAAGTCCTTAACTCGCAATTGCTCATGCGATTCGGCGTGAAACTCCGATTCAGTGTCCCGCGCTGTTGTCGGGAGCGCCTCTGAGTAGAAATCTTGAAGGGGCGCTATAACAAGTGCTCATACATACACACATTATATATATATACATATAATATTATAGGCCTACATAGTTATTTTTACGCACTATGTTATTATTCTTTGTGTATGTGAGCGAGTGATATACATTATTTCCATAATAAGTTAAATCCTAATTAATCTATTTATTGTAACCTTATTGTAATTACAGTTACATTATAGCCTAATAATTGTAACTGCCGTTAGTAGGCCTACATTCTATCGCTCCAATGGCTATTACACAAGGCATCAAACGATGGTGTTTCCCTCGCTTGCAGGAATAATCTATCTTCTGTCAATGAAATACCCCATTGTTTTGTTATTAGGGCGCATGATATTCTGAACTAGGATGGTCAGACGCTTACGATTGTCTTCATACAAGACAGTTTATTTGTGGAAAGTTATACCGTATCCCTTGCGAATGTAGCGACATCATAATATAGGTCTAACCCTGTATCTTGATCATCATTCGGGCCACAAGGAGCGTGCTATCTTCTAGCAACCCTAGATCATCGACAATCGAATCCCAGTGCATGCCTTTCTCGTATATTCCGTTGAGATTTGCCTCACAGCATTGATTCATCCACCAACCGCTAGGATACTCCGTACCACAGTTGTTTTCCTTTCCTAAATCATTATCGACATCTGGTGTTGTGAACTTCATTCCGTCGGCGCCATATTGATCCGAACGGATGAGTGAATCGCCGGCGTCTCCAGAATATCCGGCCAAGTGCAGCATGTATCCTTGCGCCTCGCTGTCAACGGCAAACGAACTATATTCCGCTGAATACCAACCACCTGTCTGACTAAATTGGAACTCGGCTCTTAGCTGACAGTTTCTGTTTCTCGTCACGAAGTTAAGCTTCTCGTTGCCCAGCCAGAAGTTAGAGGCGGCGCCGGTGAGGGAACCGAAACCTTTTTTGTATTCGTCCCAGTTGCGATTGAAACTCAGAGATCCGTCAATTCGTTGTGAGATGATGATCCAGTTGTGGACAGACATGAGTGGAACAGGCTTTTTCCGGTCTTCGATTGTCACCTGAAGAGTTGTATTTTGCGCTTGGAAATCTAAATAATAAGTAATGGCATTTGATTGGCATGTACTTGATATGTCAGTCATCGATCTTGTCCTGGTAACGATTAAAGATTGAACTCTATATAATTTAAATGAAGATAAATTAGTTGATATATATGAAATAATAAAATGACAGTAGGGCCTAATACAAAAAAGTTGATACAAAACAGTTTTCATGCGAGTCAATGAGAGACATTTTATTACAAGCTTAATTAAAGGAAATGTTATATAGATCTACTCGAAGCGCTGGAATTTACTGCTGATATTATTAAGTTCTAATGAAATCATTCATATTTGACATTCTGAAATGCATTTCCTTCATACATAAGATATATAAATTTTTTCGTTCTCGTTGTTCCTTAAAAGCTTCATCGCCTTTAAAATAGGACTAGTTGTCTGACTTTCCAATACGCATAGCTTAATGGTTCTCGCCTGGTGACCGATATGCATACAAGCATTATAATGGTTTTGGAATTTGACTAATGAAAGAAAACACGTATTATTGTCCATATATGCTTTGTTTATAATTGCTGATGCTTGTTTACCAGAGTGCAGTATGCAACTGGTAATATTAAAGAATATACTTGCTAACTTACTTATTCGAAAGAACGAACTTCTCTGACAGCATGTCAACATGGAGTCCATATGAGACCCATATCCCAATATGGGACCCGTATCGACCCCATATGGGTCTCATCTAATGCAGCAATGCTCATGGTATTGCCCGCAGGGTTGTTGCTACTCACCCAATGGCGGTAGACAGCCGAGCCAGACGCGATTGTCGACGAAACATCCAAGCTCAGGCGAGTAATTGCCAGGAACACACTTGTAGTTTAAAGCACCACCGAGTGTGAATGGGAATGAACAATTGTCCGGCGGGATTTTCCCTGCGGAAGTGGTCGCTGAGATAGATGCAGTTGTAAGAATTCTTGTGGTAGAGAGAGTTCCAGAACTTTCTGTAGAAGTAGGCCTATACCGGAGCTTCAAAGTAGAGGCAGCTGAAGTCCGAGTCTCAGGACTGCTCGTGGAAGTCTGCTTCAAGGCAGAGACAAACAGACTCGGAGTTTTAGGACTTACTGCGGAAGTAAACTTCAAAGTAGAGGCAGGTGATGTTATCTGAGATTTGGAAATTGCAGTGGATGTTTGTTTTGGTGTCAGAGAACTTGAACTTGAAACTGTGGAACTCTCTGTCGAACCAGAAACATGTTTTGTCGTCAAAGTGACCAATTCTGCGACTGAATCTGCTTTGTAAGGGTATGTCTCAGGCGAGTAATCAACCACACTTGCTATTGATTGCTGTGCGGTGGCAAACGGAGTCTTTAGCGTTTGAAATTGTGGGGTTGATTCAATTATTGCTGAGGCTTTCACTCCATTTCTCGATGCAGTTTCAGAGGACTGAAGCAAACCAGACAACAAATTATCATGGTTTACGATTAAATATTTTTTAAACAGAAAGAGTAAAACTACGAATCATGTATGATAGATCTTCATTTAGAATAAATAAGCATACAACAGGCAGATCATATTAATTTTTGGTGGTTGATTAACGTTGCGATTGTCTCTTGTCTAAAAGCCTGAGACTAAAATCCCAGTTCATCATGTAGGCCTAAGCATTTTCGTTGTCGCGTCATCTAGATCTAATCTTATCTAGTGACTTCTATAGCGCCATTATCATAATACACATGGCATCAAATGATGGTCACTTCAAGTGAAACTTTAACCGTATGAGACTCCTTATAGAACGCACATCCTATTAATATCTTCTCGTTATCTAATTCACGTTTTAGTCAATAGATTCTTCAACCCCATGAAGGTGAGTGCTGAAGACTACTACTTAGTAATAAGTAATATGCAAGAAATTACCTTACCTTTCCTAACCGTACCTTAATTGCCTTACCTTATATTATCAACCGTATACATAGGCTGCCTATTACCTTACTCTTACGCTGACTATAGGCTCGTTTTATTTGTATTGCTCTAACTGGCTTGCAAAGATAAAGCAATGTAAATCGAAGTGCCCCAAAATAATTGAACCGTGACTTATAGGCTGGATCCGTTAAATAGTCCTGGAATGCGGATCCACTTATAGAGCAACCGTCGATCCATGCCGTTTTGCCTAAGACAGACAGAACATTTATAAGGATATACTATATTATAAAAAGTAGCTTATATAAGTTTCAAGATAAACTAGGTTAGTCAACAGCGGCATCAATCTCATTGTCATGATTGTGTAGATAATGTTGCAACTGATTAGAGGTTCTTACCTGGTAGTAACGCCGGTTGTCATCAGCGGTATACTGAGACCCATCGATATCAGAAACATGACAGACTTGTTCGATGACTTTGTAGCTGAAACTGTTGCAACGTGGCAACTGAGAACAAAGCGCGGCACAGGAAATGACGGTTCGTATTCCGATGAAGGTCTGTAGTTGGTCAACGGTAACGAAACTGTTGGAACCACCGGGTTCTTTCACAACGGAAAACTGTCTCCCTCTAGGCATTAATAGGACAGGCTGAGACTCTGACACGGAGAGTCTAAATATTGCCGTAATTACAAGAATCGCTATCCTCACGCTCATGTTGGTAAGTTTAGAAACAACCTTATTAAACAGTACCAGCTTACATTCACAGTTAACCTAAGTTGTATCTTAGTAAACAGTGAGTAGCTTTCTTGAAGAGGTGCTATAGAAATGTTCGATATGAACGATATGAATGCTTGGTTTGTTTCAGCGGCTGGTCACATCCATGACAACAGAAAATACGCAGTTATCAGCTGTTGACAGACGTCATGACATTATCGGCAATGTCTAGCCTGTAGTCCGATTCTACGACATAAGCCCGTGCTAAATACAGTGTCATGCATGATGCAGTCTACGTGTACATGTAGATGCATGCCCAAAGATTGTTCAGACGTTCGAGTCTGAGATGCATTCATAGAGGCTGCAGTTCCTGAAAAATTACACGTAAGACCTCTGCCATTAATAAATCTGACCCGTGTATTTGATTAATTAAGCAATAAATTATAAGCTCATCTTTTGCTTCTTGTGTATATGCACTTAATAAAAAACCGTATGTTCAGCTGAACGATACATGTCGGCAGCTGTTTGAAGTTTGCAGCGACTATGTAGCAGTATTTAAAGGGAACGCTGAGCAGCAATGTCTCAATTTATGACAAGCCTAATGTGCACTGCCAGTAATCAGCAGAGATTTTAACCCATTTGTTAATTTTTATATTATTTTCCTCTTTGTGATCGGTGTAATAGCTGCTTAAAAATTATTTTTTTACCTGAAAAAGAAGAACCTATAGAAAAAGAACAGTCTTTTGAACTACCTTGAGAGGCAGCCATGGGCATGAATTGTTAGCGACTTCATTTTCTTAACCTGGGCATATGAAAGCGGGTGGCCAGTTCGCTCCATAACCGTCTCATCTTCCCACTGACAGTATGCGGTCATTCTACTCAGCTGAGTTGGCTATGTACGCAGCTTGAACAGAATCTTGGAAAAAATTTCTGCCCTGACGAAGTTTTGACCCACCCACCTCTCGACTGACAGTCTAGCACGCTATTTTACTATAGCCCTACTATCGCGCACCCTTTATAATCATAAACTAGGCCCTATATGGAAGCAAGGCTACTAATAGCATTTGACTACAAATTTTAAAACATATTTCGCTTATAAATCCAACAATCGCCAGTAGTCGTTCCTCATTCTCGATTCCATGTGATTCAGGAACTCCACAATTTCCTGTCATCTGACTCATCTCTCAACTCCAGTTGAGAATCTGTTGGTTGGACTATTACATTGTGTGTGTGCGCAAGCCTGCCACTGGTGACCCTTCTATTTTATCTGAGCAATGTTTGCTAACAGATCAACGTTCTGTTCGAAAATTTCATTTAACGTCGTTTAGCTACTGCATAAATCTCCTCTGGTTAGTTTCCCTGAGTTGCGCTATATAGCCTACATTTTCTTAATGTATAAATAAATACTAAACAAGTTTTGATGCTTTCATAGAAATTGCAATGCTTACGCTGGTTTTATTAAAAAGATTGTTCCACGTAAGAGTTCAGAGAAAAAAGGCGTTCATGTTATGCACAGAAATAGACCGCATCGCATTTAATAATATTATTGCGTTCAGCTTTTTGTGTGTTTGCGTTGTGAAGGAAAATAAACTACAAGTGTTTTGTCGCTGGGTTGCATTTGTAATCAATGTCAGGAGCCTCTCTAATCAATCTCCAACAATAGTTAGGCAGAATACTAGAATTCCACCTGCCTGATATCGTTATTCCGTTTGGTCTTTGTTAAATCTTATATCTTACGTGTTGTCATTGATATTGGCTGGGAACAAATCCAGATGTGAATGCTAAATGAATTTTGAGTGATATTGCAGTTCATTAACCTGAATGCTTTAAGAGTCTTGCCAACCAATTGAACGTAGTTTTGGACCTAGGGTGACGCGATCGGTTGCTTTCGGCACCCTCGTTAGTCCCCTGGACAACAATTTAAGAATTTGTCCTCCTAAAACATTCATGCGGACGCCCATGGGGAGAAACTAAAAGGTTCAAGTACAATGTACCTAAGTTTTGAGTAGTGGCCATTCCTTGCTGGCATAATGAGAATCTATTGCACGATTGATCAACTCATAAATGAAGCAACAGTAGGCCTACTTGGTAGCCCTATATATATTCGATCTGCAAACCAAGTAATGCCACAACTTCTAGATCACCTCATACTTCTCATTGTGCTTGCTGTACCGTATGTATTTCAACAATAGATCTATATTAGCATATGCCTCTTTCACATGAGCAGCATGTCCCACTGGTATTGATGGATAACACATTGCCATTATGTGTAAGAGCACAGCCTTCAGGCTTAGTATCGACGAATCGATGAACAGCGCAATTCTTGTGGATCATAGTCTAGATTGAGTTCGCTGGACAAACCTTCGACATTTGTGCAGAAGCATGAAGTAGGCCTAGGTCTGTAATCCTTGTAGAAAAAACTATTTAAATCTTCATGATGAGTACGAAAGACAATTCCTAGGTACCGTCCTTGAAACCGAACGTTTAGTTATTCTGCTAGGATATTTGATAAGCTAAGTCCGCGACTAGGTCATGTAACTGAGACTGAGTTATCAAATGAGGCTCACAGGAATCAAATGATTGAAATTTTGGGTCGCTGTAGGCCTATCATTTTCAAAGTCCTGCCGCAGTTTCTTTGCCACGATCATCGTCTCAATATCCACACTGGCCCGCCACCTGCTGGGAAATATTGCCACTGGCCCGCCATTGAAAAAGGTTTGACACCTCTGTAATCTAGGCCTATCATTTTCAAAGTCCTGCCGCAGTTTCTTTGCCACGATCATCGTCCAATATCCACACTTCTAGCTGCTGTCATAATCTGGCACTGGTTTCAGTGCTAATGATATATTGGAATTGGATAATGAACTGATCTCTTGCTTTTGGAAGGAAGGACAAGTAATCTGTCAAGCAGAATTAACCGTCTGTAAAATGATATTTCTCCTCTCACCATATCATTTTGGTGCAGCAAACCATGCAGCAACGCGGAGAACTTAAAATACAGTTCATAATATAAACTGAACAAGTTTTACAGCAACCATGAGACAAACAACTTTCTCTGATTGCCATATTTAATTAGGCTTGCATACAGAATTGCGGACCGGAATGACGATCATGTCTAGTTCTTTCAAGCCAACTCATCATTATTATGTCACAGAAAGTATCACTGCTGCTAAGCGCGTTTACGGGACATTTCCATTGTGAGTAATGAAATAACGCATAAAAATAACGATTTTCTTCAGAAAGAATAAGACGAAGAGTAGACCTTTAACTAGAGTGACAGTTATGGACATTAGGCTAATGCTTCGCCTTAAGTTTTCTAGGCTTCTGCATATAAGGGCCTCGCCATCCTCTCCTTCGCCGTCTCATCTTCCCACCGACAGCGCACGGTCAATGTACTCGCCATAGTTGAGTTGGCTAGGCCTAGGGGCGCAAGTGCAGTCAAAATTATAACAAAATTCTTAATATCTAAATAACATAACGCAAGGCACCATTATGTTTGTAAGTCGAACAACCGATGCTAATAAAGCACAATGTTAGATTTCTCAAAACAAGAAATCGCCGTCTTCCATCAAAACTGACAGGTTTAGGCCTAACAGTTGCATAGCTGTTGTATTGTTGTCTGCCACTGTGCTGCGTATACATTGCCCGCGAATGACTGCAAGCCTTTTTGATGCGTTATATGAATGCAGTTCAAACCAATGGGGCCCATCATGGCAACAGTCATATAATTTGTGTCATCGATATGCCTTTTCTAATTATTATCTAAACATTGTCTGCTATTTTGTCTGCTATTTTGTCAACTTTTTTTGTCATGGTACTTTAACATCAGTGAGGCAACCGTAATCAGTGCGCCGTTGACTAGTTTCTTCCGAATTGGCGGTATATAAATGTCTAATTAGAATTATAATTATTCTTAACTAATATAATAAATTCTATTTTTAATGACATTTAGCGTCATTTATCTAGCGTCCGAATAGTTTCTTTGAAGAGGCTCAATATGAATTTCTAAACATAAATAGCCTACAATTAGAAGCAGTGGCGTCACTAGGGGCATGGGGCCACACTGAGACACTATGGGTTTGTGTTTTGGCGGCCATGTTACGGCTAAAGAAGAGGATGGCAGGAGCAAGCAAGCGATGCTGGACTCACTCAGCAGGAGGAAAATAAGAGGGCTTTGCTTTAGTGCATTGATCACATTCATTCTGAAATCCAGATCAGATCAAGAGCCATCAAAGAAGTAGCAGCCATGTTTGAGGCTGTTCAAGTGAATAGTCTGATATCTGCCACTGAAGAAGAGTTAAAGGTGTCCACACCATAATTGACCACTTTCTACGATGAAGTGTCTGAGAGCGCACTTTTAATAGAAATATCAAGGCTGAGAAGGCTTCTGAAAGCAGCAGAGATTAATCTGGAAGAAGCCAAAAAATTAAGCAGGCCTAATATCAGACGTTTTGACATTCATAGCTGAATGGGACTTCATAGAATCTCTCCCATATACCCTAATAAGTATCTCTGTTAAAGAAGCTGTTATCTGTATTCGATCTTGCTTCATAGCGAACTGCCAGAATCGCAACAGGAAATAGTAAAACGTAACAACAATATTATTCGCTCAAACGATTTTAGTCTATAAAATTTAGTCTATTTTAGTCTAAAGTTTGTCCGTGGGAAAGTTTGCACAATCTAGTTTAAGTTAATCGGGTGAAACGCTATTCAGTGGTTGTCCTCTCTGCTAATCATCATCCTGACTTCTCTGAGAGTTCCACCTGGGAACAAGCTTTGATCGTCATTCGCCGAACTCCACTCCATTCCGGAATCGTACAGTCCGTTGAAATTTGCCGTGTAACAGTCATTCATCCACCAACCACATTGATATTCTTGAGCACAATGTCGGTTCTGCTCCACATCGTTGTCCCGGTCTGGCGTGCTGAACTTCATTTCGTTGGCCCCTCCGTAAACCGTCCTAGAGAGTGAATCACCGATGTCTCCAGAAAACCCGGCGACGTGTAGCATGTATCCTCGTCCCTCGTCGTCAATCCTAAACGAATTATATTCTGCTGAATACCAATCTCCTGTTTCTCTGAACTGAAACTCCACCCTCAGAGTACGATCGTGGTGCTCCGTCACCAGGTGAAGTTTCTCGTTGCCCAGCCAGAAGTTGGACGAAGCGTTGTCAAAAGTTCCGAATCCTACCTTGTAATCCTGCCAGTTACGATTGAAACTGAGAGATCCGTCAATCCGTTGGGCGATGACGATCCAGTTGTTGATTGAAAGAACGGATATTATCATATGATGATCAACTCGTATAGTCACGTTGACAGGTTCAGGAATTGCAAAGAAATCTAATGAAATTGACACAGAACACACATTATATCTGTGAAACTTCGGCCAGTTACCATTTCAACATTATAGAAGTTTTCTTATATTTCTTATTTCTATATTTATTATGCGCCACTACTAAATGACAAAGTCGATGGCGCTGAACCACTGGGCGCATAGAACTTGCGCAAGGTCTCTTCACATTAAACGTCTCAAGAGGCTCGAACTCGCACACTCTGCATTACAAATCGAACGCTCAAAGCAACTGGCTACTGCGTCACATAAATTATGGTAATTAACTTAATTAAGTGAGATTAGATATGATTAAAAGCGGATACTTTTTGCTGTGTGATATATTTTAGCTGTCATATACTAAATTATGCAAATTTTGGATATAGTCTGCCAATGTACAGAGAAAGTGGAAATTTAGAAGTCGTAAACCTAATTTCCGCTCTCCGGACAAGTAGTTTTCTACAGCACCTTTCCTGCTTACATGGAGGTCATATAGAACCCATATTCTCACGTGGGACCTGTATATACATGTATAGAGCCATGATCTAATGTCCATGGACCGCTGGCAGGATTGCTGCTAGTTTTCGTTACAATGTTTGTGTGGTAGCTTGTAAGTTGTAATCGTGGTCGAAAACGCAAATTGTCTAAAGTACCTCTTGAAAGCTAAGCGCGGGCACCAAGCTTACTTACGAGGGCTTCTGTTTAGTTATCTTTTCGTGCAGTAACTATTATAGAAATATGGAAAGATAAGGGGCACAGATTGTGATAGAAAGGGGGGAAAAGCAAATGGTTTATCTGCGTTTCAGATATTTTCCTGCCTCCTTCCGCTCAGCGCTAAAATTAGCTGGAGAACTCATGCTTTGTTGACTAATAGAGGGTTTACATATTTTAAGAATAGTTTAGTTTACACCTATTAAAGTAGTGGCATGCCAATATTCTACAGGTGCATCTACATAAGAGCCACCGTATCCTAAATCCAAAGTGGTAACTATAGACGATTCTACCGTATAGGCTACTATAGAAAGAGATTGCTTTTAGTGCCATATCTAATTGAAACTGGAGACATGAGTAATCAATTAAATACAGTTGCAATTAGTGCTTACCCTTTGGGTTGAGGCAGTTGGTCCATCTGCGGTCATCTACGAAGCATCCGACTTCATCAAATGCACGCCAGTCAGCGTTTGGTGATATGCATTGGTGGTGAAGCTGTCCGTCTAGGGTAAACGGAAAAGAACACTTTGGGGCAGGAACACCCTGTAGCAGTAAAAAAATTAACTCGACAAGATGTGCACAAATTAAATGTTTTAGTAAGTAAGTAAGTAAGTAAGTAAGAAAGTATATTCTTTATTAACCAATTGCTAATCGCACTTTGGTGTACAGACATCTTATAACACAGTTAAAAAGTATAGGCTATTGTATCCCCTGACAATAAACGTAAGCCTATGACCAAGGTTATTACTGTTTATGTCAAAATCGAATCCATATTGTAACGTAACTGCTCTAGCCTACCTTTGCGAAGAAACAATAATGCAGTTCTTATCTAAATGCAGACCTATTTCTTTCCTATAAGCTTAGACGTTTTGCAGTGTATCTTACACGTTCCCTGCAGCCTTCTGTGGAACACGGTAGCCGATTGGTTAGAACGCTCGCCTTGTTACGCGGAGAGTACGACCTTCCCTGGGACCGTTACTGTGTGTGTGGACCTTCAGAAAGTCCTTCGGTCATAACTGCTTAATTACTCAGCGCTTATTGCTTAATAAATGCGTAGGCCCTAATAATAATAATAATAATAATAATAATAATAATAATAATAATAATAATAATAATAATAATAATAATAATAATAATAATAATAATAATAATAATAATAATAATAATAATAATAATAATAATAATAATAATAATAATAATAATAATAATAATAATAATAATAATAATAATAATATATTGGCTAACAAATAATGAATGCTAAATGAATTTTGAGTGATATTGCAGTTCAATAACCTGAATGCTTTAAAGTCTTGCCAACCAATTGAACGTAGTTTTGGAATAATAATAATAATAATAATAATAATAATAATAATAATAATAATAATAATAATAATAATAATAATAATGATAATAATAATAATAATAATAATAATAATAATAATAATAATAATAATAATAATAATAATAATAATAATAATAACAACAACAATGATAACAATGATAATAAATCTGATGATTAATAGCTGGTAAATTGTTACTTTAACTGTGTTTATAGTTGACGCAAAAGTTGCATTGCCATTTGTAGTTAGTCAAAGTGGCTTAAAGTAGAAAAATTTCCCCGTGTAGCTAATAATTGTTTATAAAGGAATCTAGTTCTACATACACATAGAAGACCCACACTCACCTTTAATTGGTAATGGTCGCAGTTCTCGACAGAATCAAAGTCCGTCTGATTCGTCACAAATATCTCGCACGTTTTCCCGTGTTTCTTGAAATTGAATCGTTCGCAATTCGAAAGCTGAGCACACTTAGCAGAACAGGACATTCTAGTTCGCACTTTGGTAAAAGTCTGGGAAGGCGTGCCAACAGCGCATACTTTGTCACCATTTCTCCTCAACAGTTCATATCTTCGTCTTAATCGCATAACAAGTCCTGAAGTTGATGACGCGAGAGGCAAAAACAAGGTAATCAGCAGTAGAACTATCCCAGATTTTTCAACAGAGAGACAGAGCTTCATTTCTTGTTTTTTTTATTATTCGTCTTTTGCAGCAATGCAACAATGGGTTTCAATGTGTGAACTACACGCGACACGCAGAATAGCTGTTACCTTGCAATTGTTCACGTATAAGGAGAGACTATAGTCTATGGCCAGCCGTGTGTCTGTAAATCGGCGGTTCGTTTAAGCGTTAGCCTCAAAGCACTAATGATCGTTGCTGTTGACAATGGCTATGGAAAGCCGTGCATCTCTTAACAGACGTCCTCTTAAACTAAGAGCAGTAACGTTCGTAATGGTTGACAAGGGTTAAGCGTCCTAGAAGTAGCTTGCTACCAACGACGCTATATAAATGGTCGTAATTACAATATGGAAAGCCATGTAAATTTAACACGTGAAGTACTGCAGACGGCGACCTGACTGATACGTAAGACTTAAGTTTATTACTTTAAAGATTTACAGTCAACAATAGAAACCTACTTTTTAATAATATTCGAGGTTTGCTTGTGGATTATCCACAAAGGGGCCGTCCATAAAGTACGTCACGCTCCAGGGGGGAGGGGGGTTTAAGAAAGTGTGACAGTTTGTGACAGAGGCCATGTGTGACGTCACACATTTATTTTTTTTTAATTTTATTTATAATTTATTTTTTATTTTTTAATAGAATTTCATAGCTTTAAAAATAATTTTCAACAATTTTCTGAAACATTTTAATTAGTTTTATGTCAAAATAGCATGAAATGCATATCTCCTGAATGTGTTTTTCACGATTCCTCTCGCTAGGAGCGCTAGTAATAATGCTGTTGCGAAGCCTTGTTTATGTATTAGCCTTGCTTTCGGAAGTATTATTATTTCTATGTTGAAAGTGTGACGTACTTTAGGGGGGGGGTCCGAGTTTTGTGACAGTTTGTGACAGGAAGGAGGGGGGTAAAATGGTCAAAATAGCGTGACGTACTTTATGGACGGCCCCAAAGGGCATCCGCAAAGATGTTAGGGATCACCCAAATGCAGACAAATGAGGACTTACGCGGACAAGGCGAGAGGGTTTACGCCCAATGTAAAGAAATTAAATTTAGAGCATAGAGTTTTTGTCGATGCTGTGCCTCAGACACCAACGTTAGTCAGAGAGTAGGCATGCAGGCTGTACCGCGTTTGATACAGAGTCTGTTTGTCGCAGTAAACACCCCACTTGCAGTGCAGTGATCTGGGCAAAGTCAACATGGTACCCTAATCTAGGCCCTATTACATCCGCAAAAGTGGATGCGGAAAATAAATTACAAATGCGGACACCTGAGGATAATGGTGATGGAAGGTTCAAAGTAGGTCGCTTTGCCTGACATCATTTATGGACGACCCCTTAGAAACCTGTCAAGGTTCTCGGTTTTAATTTTAATTTCTTCAGTTGTGTTGTATTGCAGGTCTAAATGTAAGGTCTAAATGTAAGGTCTAAATGTAAGGTTTAAATGTGTAGGGTTTTCTATGGCGACCGCACAGTCTCGATCCTGCTCATCGTTCAATGAATTGATCGGGTGAGCTCCTTCAACATTTCTTTGTTCCCTTTCTTGTTTGCTTTTGGACTACGTTTTAGCTCGGAAAGGTCACAGGGTATACCTTATAAATACGATACATATCACATGCCTATATCTAGTTCTTTGTGTTGACGCTGAAGAGAATCAACATTTTAGACAATGGCCATTGTCAACCAGCTACTGTCAACCTAATAATATCAGAGTTGATATACTTAAACATTAATGAGAGAAATATAAGTGACTTATCTCAACAGCGTCAGCATAAAAACAGTTACCCTGCCAGTATACCCACATTTTCATATGTATGTATGTATGTATGTATGTATGTATGTATGTATGTATGTATGTATGTATGTATGTATGCATATGCATGTATGCATGTATGCATGTATGCATGTATGCATGTATGCATGTATGCATGTATGCATGTATGCATGTATATGCATGTATGCATGTATGCATGTATGCATGTATGCATGTATGCATGTATGCATGTATGCATGTATGCATGTATGCATGTATGCATGTATGCATGTATGCATGTATGCATGTATCTATGCATGTATGCATGTATGCATCATGCATAAAATGTATGCATGTATGCATGTATGCATGTATGCATGTATGCATGTATGCATGTATGCATGTATGCATGTATGCATGTATGCATGTATGCATGTATGCATATGTATGTATGTATGTATGTATGTATGTATGTATGAACACTTGTTATAGCGCCCCTTCCAGATTTCTACCCAGAGGCGCTCCCGACTACATCGCGGACACTGAATCGGAGTTTCATGCCGAAGCGCATGAGCAACTGCGAGTGAAAGACTTGCCCAGGGTCCATACGCGGCGGCTTTGAGGTGGATTCGAACCTCCAACCTTCCGGCTGCAAGGCACCGAACATACCCCTACACCACCGCGCCCCACGGGACCTATATGGGTCTCATCTAACGCCCATGAAATATGATGGCACGATTAACAGACAATGGTCAATACTGAACACCGTTCAACCAGCTCCTCACGCGAGATCTTTTTCTTATAGCACTGTTATTTATTAAACACGAAACACATAATCCTATAGAAAGAAACTTATTATTTGTGTGCATTGGCAGGGGGGTCGCCATGCGAATCCTCTAGCTTACGTCTATCGTTGCTTCCACTCTAGGCCTACTCGAATTTCTCTTATACGATTACAAAACAAGCAACGACGAAAATAATCTTCAAATAAAGAATTGATCGATTTAAGATTCCCTGAAATGCGGCCATTGTCCGAATGCTATCAATGAATGGATCGCCTTGGAGCTTGAATTTCAAGACCAACATGCAGCTATGGCATCCAGGGCATGCGATAAAACTGCTCTTCACGCACCCGGTGTCTGTCTGGATGGCCGGACATGTGTCAATGCTAGCTAGGGAATGCAAACCCGGGTTACCCGAACTCGGGTAACCCGGGTTACCCGGCTTTTTTCCAAACCCGAAACCCGGGTTTGAACGCGATTGAAACCCGGGTTCGACGGGTTTGAAAATCGTAATAATACAACTTCTAACTACTTATTTATCGGCTTATTCCATATCTTTATTGGTGACTTCGTATGAGTGTGGCTTCCCATTTCACACGACCAGTGACTAATGTTGAGTGTTTTGACACGTCGGCGTCGTAGCTTCGATTCGTACATAATAGCAGTAAACTGTTTTTATTTGAATTTAGTGATTTTAGACACAAATCCAAACAATGTCTAAATCAGCAAATGTAAAGGTTGGTGTTTGGGATCATTTCGTTCACGATTCTGAGGGCCAGACGGCTCAATGTCAGTTATGTAGCCTAACTCGCAGCAAAAATTGCCATCGGTGCAACAAGAAATATGCATTGGCTATTCATCTCGGGTCCAAGCATAAGATAAACCTGCTGAAACACAAGGACGTTGGTGACCCTTGTCGTTCTGACGAAGCCAATGACGGTAGGCCTCTTAGTCCAAGCACAATGACAGGCAGCGATATGTCTCCAAAGCAGCATCTACTTTAGTAAGTTCTGGCTCTGCCAAATTGGGTTGCAGAGTAACGATGACTAAATTATCTCCTGAAAGCAAATTTAATGGGCAGGCACTGGAATGGCCTAAAGCTGAGATGTAGACGATTAAGCTGTCATTTGACAATTATTTGTATAGGCCTACGCAATGTTTCTTTCAGACAGAACGCTCCGGAACGGCATTCCGTGAATTTTTTCAAGCTGCTAAAAATTATTTTATTTACTTACATTTTTAATACAAAATTATTTAGTTAATTTAATTTAATTTCAGCGTTTTCAGTGTTTATTTGTATTCAAGATGCTATAAAATTAGAGGCTCAGGTTTAGGCCTTCGGAACCCTTGCAATGTCTTCCATAACTGTTCTGGAATTGTTCAGTTCCGGAACATTTTTTACTGAAAAATACTGCTTATATAAAAACATATCGCGATTATCCTAAAGTTTTCTTTTTATGCAAAATTCTTGACTGTTGGAGAACGTTGGACTTGTAGCTGCATACGACGACGTTGTTGTTACGCAAGAAATAGTGCAGTAATAATATTTATCATGTAAAATTTGTTAACCCGTCCAAACCCGGGTTACCCGGGTTTTCACGGCGGTCAAACCCGAAACCCGGGTTTCGAAAAAAGACCCCGGGTTTGCATTCCCTAATGCTAGCGCATCTTCTACCATCTTCTACCAATTATTACGGACTGCTCTGACTCTTAATTGGTAGACTACTCTGACAATTGCTATTGTTACGATATAAATCACGAAAAAAACGTCGTGGTTTTTATTAGGCCTACCTTATTATTACTTCTGTGTTTTATTTTCTATTCAATCTCTATATCTATTATCACTCATGTTAGCATTTCTACGTTTTTGTCAGATTGTTTTTATCAATTAAGCGAATATACTACTACTACTACTACTACTACTTAACATTAGACGAGGAACAAGACTTGTTTACAGTAATTATCAATAATTACACCACGATTTTAAGTTTTAATAGCGACATGTTAAGTGATTTGTCTCAGCTGTAGGCCCTAAATAAAGCGTTAATTCTTCAACAATACTTACTGCAGGCTTTTGTCTAACTAATTCGCATATCATGTAAGTAGGCTAACATAGGGGGGGGGGGGTTGAAATTTCTCTCACATAAATAATTCATCCACCATCCAACATTGTATTTTATTGCACAGCTTCCACTCTCTTTATCGTCACTGTCAGTTAGTCATCCTACGGCGTACCGGTTAATAACTGATTAACGACGCCGTATCATAGAGATGATTAGCTCCGCCCTCCTCCTTATCCAGGCTTGGGACTGGCATCACCCGCTAGAGCCAACTGAAATGAACCTGATGAGTGAATCGCCGGCGTCTTCCTCATATTCGGTAGCGACGTGCAACTTGTATCCTAACGCCTCGCTGTCTTCAGTTTTTAGTTTAATCTATTTATTATGTATTTATAAAGCACCAATGTCTAATCACCAAGTATCGATCGATGAGGCTGGGCAATTGTGAGTGAAGGGTCTTTACACAGTGACCGTCTCAGGGGAGACTTGAACACATACATGTACTGTCCGCGCTACCAGGAGAGCGCTCTAGCCAATCGACTTCCGTGTTTCACATCGGAAACTGTGTCCTGCAACGAATGCATTATACACGGAAGAGAATCATTTACTGGTGGAGTTGTGCTGAAACTCGGTCGTCAATTTTGTATTCGCCAGATGTCGTCAGCTGACTGATATGGTCGTTGCCCTGGCAAAAGCTCTACGTGCTGTTGAATGTAGTCGGTTCATCTGCGAATAACTAATATGCCTAAATGTCTAAGTGAAGTTGACCAAGTTGTCGACTCTCTGCGTTATGACCAACCATTCGTGGATCGACAACAACTCCAGTGTTTCATTTGTCATGGGAATCGACATTGTTGCAGTGTCAAACTGCGCCGAATGGACTGTAATTTAATCATTAGAACAACGTCAAGTAAAGCAATAAGTTGTATACATGTAGGTCCATGCGTCGTTTATCATAGGCCTGCGGTTTGTAAGACCCGAAAGAGTGGTATGTGTCGGTTGTTTGACAGATCGAGAACAGTGTGACTTAGATACATTGAAATATACTTGCAGCCCGTGATATACAATACGTAGAACTCGAGTCCGGCCAAATACTCGAGTTCGACCAAGTACTCGGGTTCGTATCGAGTCCTTTTCCGGAATCAGACTCGGACTCGAATTTAACTCGAAGACTCGCTTTCCGATTTATCTGGAGTTCTCTAAAAGGCGCACAGCTGTGGATAGCAGAACCCTCGATCATTTATCTTGACAAGCGATGTTTTAAGCTAAATTTCGAGACTTAGTGTAGGCCTAATAAGAAACTCGCATATGATATGGACAAGTCTTTATCAAGTTGTCAACGGCAATGAACAGTCGCAGACCTATCTCCAGTAAGTTAAGGCATTAGTATATTTAATTGATCGCACCATCATCATCATCATCATCATCATTACCACCACCACCACCACCATCATCATCATCATCATCATCATCATCATCATCATCATTATCACTATCATCATCATCATCATCATCATCATCATCATCATCATCATCATCATCATCATCATCATCAATCACCACCATCATCACTATAATCGTCATCATCTTGACGGCGGTTCGTCACATGACTCCCGTCTCCTATGGTTTCAATCTTTTCTTACTGATAGGACTATATCCGTGGTCTTTGGTTCAAACCGCACTCCTTGGGTCACTGTCCCCTATGGTCTTCCTCAAGGCTCTGTTCTTGCTCCTCTACTATTTGTTCTGTATATCTCAGACCTTGGAGGTATTTTCCAACTGTTTGGGGTCTCTTCCCATCAATTTGCCGACGATACCCAGGCCTTTTTACATGGCCCAGCATCTTCTGCTGTTCAAATGGTAGAGCGGTTGTTAGAGACTTCCTCTGTCATAGACGAATGGCTCTCTTCTAACCGCCTGCGGCTGAATCCTGACAAGACACAATTCATATGGCTTGGTGGCCGTCTTCAGCTCAATAAGATTGATACTGTTTCCCTTCATCTCAGATTTCCCCACATCCACTTCTCCTCTTCTGTTCGTGACCTGGGAATTGTCTTGGATCCTTCCCTTTCTTTTACTGACCAGGTCAACTCGGTTTCCAGATCTTGCTTCTACCATCTACGCCAACTACGTTCCATTCGCAGCTCTCTTTCACTGCATGCCATTACTACTCTGATCCACGCCTTGATCTGCACTCGGGTCGACTTTGGGAACGCTGCATACATTGGACTCTCCGCCTCTAATACTCACAAACTCCAGTCTATTCTTAATGCAGCTGCTCGGCTTATAGGCGCCATTCCAAAGTTTGATCATATCTCAAGCTATATTCGGGATACCCTTCACTGGCTCCCTATCCAACAGCGGGTAAACTTCAAAATCCTTTCCCTCCTGCGTAACTGCCTTGTTGGGGTGGCCCCATCCTACCTGAGGTCTTTTTGCACCTTTGTCTCCTCCTTACCTGCGAGGGCCTCTTTGCGATCTTCGACCCGTGGCCTTATGGTTGTCCCTCGCATGCGCTCTGCTACGGCCCACTCTAGGTGCTTTGCCCGTGTTGGCCCATCAGCTTGGAACTCTCTTCCCCAGTCTCTTCGTTTTGAGTTACTAGCCCTCTCTCCTTCCCAGTTCGCCCCTCTCCTTCCCAGTTCCGTAGACGTCTTAAGACTTTTTTGTTTCCTAATTCAGGCACTGACGCAGGTCAAGAGCGCTGCTGATTTCTGAGCGGCGCTATATAAATGTTCGATTACAATTACAATTACAATTACATCTGTGAATGTCAACAACATTTTTCAGGCTGCCCAAGTCATCTACTGTGGTACTTCAGCCTGTCTGTCACGTAGCCCACGTCACTTGCATATTCATATCATGCGTTCGTCACGTAGCCATAGTCATTCCATTCTTTGTTGTGGTGTGATATGTCACGTATTCCTGGTCGCAGGTCCTTCCGATTGGCTGCATATGGTATCCTTGTCGTCCCTCTGGTCATCCCTCTGGTCATCCCTCTCCCTCGCCGTCTCATCTTCTCATTGAAAGTGTACGATGGCTATTCATTTAATTGCCGAATTCGTTAGGAGAGCGAGCCGAGCAGAAATCTCAAGCGTTGAAGAAATCTTATCTGCTCTGAAGGGATTTGAAGCAGTGTCCTTTTAATTGACAACCCACTAAGAGAAAATCGAGTTTATGGACGTTCTGTGACAACAAAGATCTTTGACTTTGCTAACCACTAGACTGGGCTAATTATTAGACTATCGTACAATTTTATAGAGCACTTATTCTCGACAAATTATCCGTTCTTCCTGATTCTCGGGTTTTCCTCAGCTTTAAGTCATCTGTTTGATGCGTGTAGGTCAGAGAATGATGATTGTAAAAAGCGTATGAACACAGGAATTTCTTACGTGACACAACTGTGCCAACGTCTCTAAAGAGGGCGCCTTGCAACTAGACCGCGTGCAACGCTCCACACGATCAACATATACACCAGCGCCCTCTGACGATCAGCACTCGTCGTTTCTAATTATGACGATAAGATATATTATACTGGCGCTCGTTTCGATCATGAGCACACAGTTATCCGCTACATACCGCTACCATGGCAACCGTGGCAGCAGCAGCAGCAGTTGGGTCTGCAGGCGATGGTTGGTGCCAGTGCAAACAGACTTCGTGCCATTGATAGCACAGGCTGCTCATGGCTTCCCTGCCAGAGAAACCTGCCTGCGTCAATAGAGCATTAACATTATACAAGCAGAGCCATGCGCCAACTGTCTACTATAGCCACGTCGCCGGCGCCAGCCCTGCGCAAATGACCAAAAGGGAGCTGCTGTGAATAGTAGTATTTTCCAATTTATAAATACAGAGCGCTGTTTATTATTTAAGACGATATTAATGTCCATTTAAAAGTTAATACCTATATATCTATAAGATCCCTCCTTAAAAATAATTTGGCGAGCTATTCGGGTTTCATGCGCAGTGTTTGTACATAGGCTAATCGATGATGTTAGAGAAAAACAATAACCAATCGGTTTCATCTTTTGTCGAGTCATTGCAAACAATTGGAGACATTGATCACCTGCAGATCAAGTTTCTGTTTGAACCAAGTTTATAACTGTAGGTCTAATTAGGCTTACAAAAGCCACAGACATTTCTCCAATTCGTGTAAATCCGAATAGATTTTTTTTGGTGGGCGGTCTGGTTTCGCTGACAGCCTTGCAACTAAAACCACTCTTTCCAATATATTAAATTAAATTATGATCATCTATTTATTAGGTCTTCAAATTCTTTAAATTAAGGCTTACACACCTTAGCTTAGAATATTGGTCCGTGTGAAGTGGCAGCAAATATAAACAATATAATATTTCATACTAGATATCTTTATTCAAATGCATTCGCAAACTGTATTAACTGAAAAAGCACGGTACAAACAAATAAATCAGCAAAAATCCATCCTAAAATACATGGAGAAAGCTAATTGTTTAATCAGCTTCGCTGAAGGACCGATAGCGCATTGGATAACACACTGGCATAGAGAGCGAGAGCTACCGAGACCCCTAATCGTCGAGCTTCGCCCGTCGGCGCTCGGTGCCTCGACATGCGCCTGTAGGCTTGCTATTAGCGCCGTGTATTGCAGGCTGTCTGTTCTGTAAGAGAATAGTTAAGGCAGCAAATATGTCTATATGTCATTTGTGTTCTAGATATCTTTATTCAATTGCATAACTGTACACTGTAACTGGTTGCAAATAAATCTATCAACCGGCATTGTTTCAATCCAAACGAAAATATTATTCTTATGCTTCCGTTAAGTTCTTCTCTGCTCGAGCATCAGTCGCTGTAGCTGTTGCGGCGCCTGTGTCCGGGGCCAAATTATTCCTGCTGTGCGTGGGCGTAGGCGTGCTTCTACATTGACGACTTGGCACTGGCTTCGCTGGTGCTACGCTTGCTGGCAAAGGCTTCAAGAGCTCCTGCCTACTAAGACAGGTCTATTGTACTATGTCATGTCCTGCAGCACGAACGTCATTTCATTCCTCGTCGGTAGAGGACGCTACGACCTAGATGTGCGCTATCTATTAATTGCGTGACATCTGGAATCGTTCAAGCGTTCTAGTTTGAGACAGCGGAACAGATTTGAGGAATAACATTAACAAAGCATTCGTTTGATCAGGTGTCGCCATTGTCGCCAACGAGAAAGAACCATCGGTTAGTGTTTTTGTTTACAGAAGGGATACTGTTTATCATCGGTCATGCATAATGTTAACGGGAATAAGCGATGGTCCGGTGGTTAGACTGCTAACCGAAGAGTCGGAGATTCTAATCCCCGTCAGGGTAGAAATTTGTTTCGAGGTTTTGATTCCACCTGCAGCGCCCACAGACAACTCAGCTGTAATGTGTGGAATGACCAACACTAATGCTGCTAAACTGATATAGCCCGTCTTCCTCGAATCTTCCATGTCGCTACTTTTATGGTTCAACAACTTCACTGTCTCCCTCTCTCAGCCCTAATGCAATTCAAAGTTCTCATTCTAGTGCTTAAGTCTCAATTTGGTCTTGCTCCGAAGTATCTTCATGATCCAATTCTTCGTCCCTCTCTGCCACCACTTCGCTGCTTCCTCTTCGATCCTCTGAACGTCTCGACCTATTTTTGTTCTCCGTGTCAGGACTGCCATGGTTCAATCCATATCCTTTGCCTGCATAGATCCCTGACTTCCCTCTTCATGGAATTGACTTCTCCAATAGTCCGCTCCACCATTGTCACTGGTTGCATTTCTTTATCTTTCTCTCACCTCAAATTCTGCCTTTTTCTCAGTATCTCTCGCACTGGGATCGCTTCTGAATGGGCTTCGTTGGGAGAAGCGCTATAGGTTGGTCACTTACAATACAATACTATCGGTTGGAAAGTGAGACAGAAAGGGGGAAGACACGCTACCAAACCTCATATTATTATGTCGAGGTCAAGAATAACGAAGAAAGAAAATGTTAAGAAAATGTTCTTTCTCTTCTCTTCTCTTCTTCATGCATGATTTACCCAGCCAACGCAAGTTACAAATGCTAGTTATAGCCTACGAACATCTTTGCATGATAATAATTAATAGTAATACAACAAGTAGGCCCTATTGTTGCATTACAGTTATATCCAGACTATTAAACATGAGCTGCAGTATAATTAAGTAAGTAAGTATATTCTTTATTGAACCAGTTGCAATACGCATTCTGGTGTACATACATCATATATAATAAACAATAAACAATCAATAGTCAATATGAATAAAGCATTCTAACTATAAAAGTTTTTTTCATATTATGATTAGCTAAAGGTAAAACACGGTCATGTGACCGAGGTCGAAGGGAATAGGCCAACAGCTTTTTGGAGGAAGAAACCTGGAGAACATGGCCCGGGTTTGCCAGGACCGCCGAAAACAAGCAGGTGTCGGCTTTAAAGCATAGTTGTTCAAAGGTTGGGCTATCACTTGGGAGGTATCGCTGACGGATCAATCTGTTCATTACAGACTGGAGCATTCCCTTCTCCCTTTGGCTGGCAAAGCCCCATTGCCTAAGAGACATGCACTGTTTACAGCCTGATGGATAGAAAAATTGTAATGCCATGATTTGGAAACAAAACAATCGCAGTCTAACAGTCAGCTGATAGTATCCTATTTAATTATGGATCTAATACAACACAATAATAACACAGTACAATTATTGATCTAAGAAGCGGTCATTGAGTTTAACGGGCAAACGCTGTTTAGCTCGTATACGCCACCGCTGCATAGGCCTACTACTGAAGCTTTAGGCCTATAGTTTGAATATTACTTTTCTGTTATTGACGATATTATTTATCTTTTGACAGAATAAGGTTATGAGCCGGTGCGCCGTGCTAATACAATCTTGTGCGTATTTCTGTCGAACTACAGCTTGCCTATTGATTTTACTTAGCAGTAACCATGGCTTAATGCTCGGAGCATGATCATTGTGGATCTGTAGAAATTATTAGAATTGCTTAGACTAGAATGGAAAAGACACATTCATAGGTAAGATCGAAATTATATTCAGGAGATAGGGCCTATGCACATAATGGAAGATTTCTAATGCTTGTCTACTGCGGAAATGTGATTAGAACCATAGTGCGTAGGCTATTTTAAAACCGTCCAATCAATATGGAACCATAATAACCTGAAGGAAATGCTGTCACCTGTTCTATTATCTGTTGTCGTGAGGCCGTTTAAATGAAAAGACCAAGCCATTGAGGTCTTAAAGTTGTTAGACACGCGCAATAATTGAGCAATAATGCAATATGGTGGCTTCGCTGTGGTATAGGTGCTATTATACTCTGGATAACAATGCCTGCGACCTGAAACATTAGGTTCTTGTCCTTCCTCTATTTCACCAGCGGTTGAGGACCAATCTGTTGCTTCGTGGTTGTCCTGGGTTTTATGTAAAACTTACCTTTTGCAGTCTTATTATTGCTCAGAATCGATGACCGACTTCTAAACTTCGTACGACGGTATTATCAGATTACAGTTGTATCGTATTGTATGTTGGGAGGGGTAGTATAATAGATAACACTCTTGCCTGAAGTTTTCTCGGACCCGGTTCGATTCCCGTAAGGCCCCTAGGTTAACTCATGCCTTCATTCCCTAGGTGGCAGCAAAAGTACAATGAGCTTGCGCCTTGCATGGCTGCAACTTTGTTGATTTATGTCTTCTGTAATTTGCGTTCCTGTGAATTGTTTAATCGTCATAACATGTACATGTACAGCGCAGTGCGTTTGTCAGGCGCTTCATTAAAGAATGACTGTTATATTATTTATTATTACGTGGACAGTAAGCGAAAGGAGTCTTTTGAAGAGGTGCTATAATGAATGTACACTGACGATAACGTTAACGGTCATCAGAATCTGATCACCGGGCATAACAAAATACAAATGTTATCTACATGCAGATATCTACATCTAGATGCGTTTTACTCTAGCCTTTAAACCATCCTTTTCAGCCGGGGTTGGGTCGGGAGCGCTCCTGAGTGGTAACCTTGAAGGGGCGCTATATAAATCTTTGGAATGAATGAATGAATGAATGCAGCGTTGTTAATTGTGTATTTTCACTAATGTGGCTATGGAATTCCTTTCTAACACAGTTGCCTCTTCCCAATCTCGTCAGATTACACGACTCTCATTTGAGCTCATCCGTTAAAATATCAATATTTTCAGAACTGATCACGTTAGCATCTGAGGGAATCTAGACCAGCGAGAAGAGGGTCAACCATGATGCAGGTTGTGGGCTTCTGGCTACTATGTGGTCTGTTCGGACCATCTGTCGTCTGGACAGCCTCTGTTGCCGTGTCCAGCAATGAAGTCTCAAACAGCATCGATCTTCTGATGCCTAACGTCCAACCAACTGCCGTAAGTAGACCGCTTGTTTCTATCACGGATTTGGCTGTTGACAATTCTCGATGCTTTTTTCAATGGCTTTTATACACTTAATTAGTGTCCAGTGCGTTTAATAACACAAAATAAATCACAAGTTTAAATCTGGCTGTTACTGATATAGGCTGTTCTACATGTAAATGTAGACAATTCTTTAGGCCTGTTTAGTCACTGGCAAAACAACAAGCTTGCATGTCTAGTTCCAGCCGGAAACTGCCGTAGCAATTCCTCAGGCTCCTTCTGTCCTTGTTTCCTGGCAATCGGACTTGGGCCTCCACTGGGTACCTCTGGCCAACTCCTCTGATACATACCAGCGCTCATGAATGAGCTGGTTCCCTTCGCATAGCTTTTAAATGACGCTTTAGGAATTTCGAGAATACGATTACGAATACGGCTTAAAGTGTCTCACTGAATACTTTGGCTTTAATTTTTTGCATTGAGATTTTGTAACGTGCATTATGAAGATGGCACAATTATAGTAAATACTGTAGATTAGGTCACATTATTTCTGTCACCGGTTTGCATGAGACTATCAAGTATGATAAGTGTGGCCTTATTCTAGGTGTATTCATTTTCTATACACTTTGCCAAGTATAGAATTTACCGTTTACCGAACTGTTTGTTTTCTTAGGCTGACACCTACCTGTGTTACCCGATGAAAGTAGATTCCACATATTACATCAGTAAGTTCAGAGGCCAATTTCATTCTCAACTTGTAGTAAAATCAGACACGGTGCTTTTCAAAATGCATGCTGTGGAAATTCGCCGGCGTCAGTTTTGCAAATGCACTTGAACTGAACGAAATTGGTATATATATAGGCCTATACTGTGCACTGATTAGGTTCATATTTGAGTATAAAGATTGCTAAAAGGTTAGAAAAAAACATTCAGCACTCGCGAATAAACCGGTACCTGCACTAGGCTTTCAACTAGCGCTATAGAAATCTTGAGTTTAACGAGTGTTTTCACTATTAACGAGAAAGTTATATCGAGAATCGTAATGAATGGTCCGTTGATGAGAAGGATTCCTATATTCGATGCGTTTATACGGCGCTATATTTAATGCCTGGATAACTAAGTGAATGACAAATTAATATTTAGCTCAAACGCTTAGCGAACTAAAACTGTTAGATGCATATTTGCAGTTTTAAAATTGCCAGCTATGATAGGTTTTTAATAATCAACCCCTATGAAATATGATCATCAGTCTTCATCATTTTCGTTTATGGGACAGTAAAGCTGACAAATACACACCTTTTAACATAGAACTTGATTAATCAGTTATCGTTTTATGGCCAATTATTAGGTATGGTTTAGGTATGGTTTGGGCATCGCTCAGGATATGGAAATTGCACGGGAGTTAGCTGTGAATCTACACAACGCAGTAATCACTATTCAAGGCTTAAGAGTCCTATTATTCGTAATATTGATGAAACCAGAAAATACGACCTGGTCATTTGTCTTACCACCTAATTGGATATAGTGTATCCCTGCTAGAAAATCGGACGTCATGGTTCATAAGCCATCATGGGGAAAATTAAGTCTTTAGAACTTCTTACGAGTCACTGTATAGTGATGGTAACAACACATTAGATGCTCAATATGACACCTTAATTGATCAGAGAAACTCTTTTCCAGCTGGATTCCAACCGAAGGCCAAGATGGAAACGGTGCATCATATCCTAATGTATGGCTGTACGAAGCCAGGGAAAACCGACGGAGTATGGTGAGTACTAGAATCTGACTATTCAAATATGCTAACACGCCAGCACTAACACTTGCATAGCATGATTCAGCCGAAGGCTAAGATGGAAATTACCCAGCATTGAAGCTTTGCCATTGCTGGCCCTCTTACCTGGTAAGTCTTCCATTTAAAATCAGACGCGAGCTAATCAGTCTGTCACCTTCCTTGTTCCGCAAGTGCTTGAAGTATGTTTTGCTTTAGCCTACAGGCAATGTAAAGATTGAGATAAGGTTCACAATGACAAAGCAACAAGCGATGGCGCTGAGCAAATGAGATTGAAGGACATGCTCAAGGTTCCCACACACTGACCGTCTTATGGGAGGTTCAAACCCGCACACTCCGCGTTGCAAGATCAGAGCTCAAAACACATCGGATACTTGTTGCACAATGCTAGGTCGATGCTTTTGTTGTTGGCAGGGATTGTGGCGAGATGCAGTCAGGCAAAAAGGGATTCAGGCATGGTCCAGTTTGCAATGGTGGATCGAACATAGTCTACGCCTGGGCCATGGATGCACCGGAGCTTAGTCTTCCGAAAGGAGTCGGATTCAAAGTGGGAGATGAAACCCCCATCAACTGGATCGTACTCCAGGTTCACTACAAGGACGTCACTTCATTCCTTCCTCCAAGTGAGTGCGCACTGGAAGCGTCTAGCCTAACCTTGTAGAAACCACAGTAGAAATGCTACGACATATTATCACTATGAACATGGCACCGCTACCGCTTTATCTTCATATACAGTATATTGTGCAAAACCTATTATTGCTATGGCTTGTTAAGACTAGTAGCCATGTGTGCAACGCTTTTGAGATGTTGCCCAAATACATAGGTCTAAGTTCATATAAGAATAATAGGTTTTTGTGACAATTTGGCGTTGAAAGTAATTCCATTTGTTAGGTTATCAGGTTATCAGAAATAGGCTATAGTAATGTAATTGTAGTATAATATGCCTGTGTTTAAAAAGATATATTTTTTGTTTCTTTAGATAATGGTCGAGATCATTCAGGAGTGACTCTGGTTACGACGAAGGTCCCGTATGTATAATTGCTTTTTACACAGAAACGATAAATCACACTGGCCATATAATTATGTCGTAAAGAATTCATTTCAAATAATAGTTAATAACATCTGCGTTCAGATCAGCCAATCATTGGCTATCTTCTCTAATGCTCACTTTTCATGCCAGCAAATTTTGCACTAGATCAACAGATGCCATGACTTTCAGAGCTGCGCACCCAGTGTTGGGCTCTCAGAGTTACTTTGTGGCTGCTTGTAATTAACTGCCCAGTTTTGTGCGTTCTATCAGTTTTCTAATGTTATTCAGAACTAAACTTTTAGCTCAGCAATTTAGTTAGCTTGCTTACCCTCCCTAGATTGAATTTTGGTCTATTTCCTTTATCAAATTTGAACCTGCCAACTCTGATGGCTAATGACTGTGTATTGTATTGTATTTGAACAGTTATAGCGCCCCATCGATTTCCCATTCAGAGGCGCTGCTACAGCGCAACTGCGCGAACGCTGAATAGCCGAAGCGCATGAGCATGCGAGTAAGGACTTGCCCAGGGTCCCTAGCGTCATTGAGGTGGATTCGAACCGCAATCAGCTAGGCATACATACCCCTAAACCACCGCGCCCCAGTTGTATTGTGATGTGTTGTGTGTGCTTTCTGTACTCCACGTTTATAATGCGACCGAGCCACCCGCAGTAAAGATCCGAGAAATTAATCTCTGATAAACCGACCCGACCGGGAAGCGAACCCGGGGCGCCGGCGTGACGAGCGCTACCAACCCACTCGGCCATCAGGATCCTTTGACTATGTTTCATCAGATGTGGTCATCGATTGATGCTCCATGCATTATGATAGTGGCGCATATATAGGTCATTGGATTCGATTAGATATACATGTATTGTATGTGTGGCGAGGTATAGTAAAGGCAACTTCCAACACCCTGAAGTGTGAGACATCATTGCTCGCAGAGCTCGGGCACGAATCAGAGGATGAAATATTCCTAATGGTGTTGCCTCATCGAATGTATCAATATTTATTTCCGCTTTTATCTACAGCTAAGAAGCAGCAAAATAATGGAATTGCAATTTGTCCGTTAAGTTGGTAAGTTATGCGTCAGGATTTTTCCCTCCAAAAGTCGATCTCGCGAGAGTAAAGATGCTAACCCCAAAAGGCAATCATTGGCACAGAGGAAGTGTTATCAACTTCAGTTGTTTTTGCTCCAGCAGATAGAGCGGTGTCAGGTCTCTCCATTGCAGTCTGTTCATCCCATGGACAGTGTACAGTCATCATAGGTCATATTCATATAATAGGCGAGTCAGCTTGGGTAGCGTTGGGAATAGAAACTTCGAAGAATATTTTTCTCTAGCAAATATTTGAGCTTCGACCTCTATCTGGATTAGTGCAGTAAGCTATCAACAATGGATGTTTATTTAACTAAATACAAGTTAGCATTCAAATTTAAGTTTAAACGGGGACTCATACTAGCATAACCAAGTTTAATAGCAATTAGAAGCCAAATGAATTTCTGAATCTAAATCAGTTCTAGAATTATTATTATCTGTCTCTTTGTTGTGTGAAAAGGCAAAGGAAAAGAGCTGCCGTCTATCTGATGGGGACAATGGGAGTTATTCCACCGCACTCGGTAACATACATGGAGACAGCCTGCTCCTTCAACGAACCCATAGAACTACACCCGTTTGCTTTCCGTACACACGCTCACACTCACGGTCAGTCTAGTCAACATCAACAGAACATATAAAGCTGCTTAGATTATTTTATCGAACGCTTACATTTCCTTTACTCTCAGCTCACATATTAGACCAGGACTGCGATGGCTCAATCCAGATCCTTCGCCTGCATAGGTCCTTCTCTGTGGAATGGACTTCCTCCACCGGTTCGCTCTGCCATCCTTTCTGGTAGTCTCTCCTCATCTTTTATAAACTAAAATCCTGCCTGTTCCTTCGGGTTGTTCGCACTGGGAGCGCTTCTTAAAGGCGTTTGCTGTGAGAAGCGCTTTGTAAATAGCCAAATACAATACAATACAATAGACTGCGCAATCGTCAAGTGGTTAGCGTGCTGGACTGTCAACCGAGAGGTCGCGAGTTCAAATCCCAGGTCAGAAATTTGTTTCAAGATTGTTCTACTCCACTTGAGCCCCAGCCAATTCAGCAATGAACGGCGGGAGGATCCAACGACGAGGAAGAGGACTGGCCACATGCCCTCATATGGCGAGGCGAAGAAAATGAAGTCGCTAGCACTTCATACCTATGGCTGCCTTTAAGGCCAGCTCAAGAGACTCCTCTTTTCCTCTTCCTCCTCCTCCTTAGAATTCAGTTTTAAAGACATTGCGTGAGTAACAGCGATTTAATAAATGAATAATTATTGTGTTTCCTATCTCGGCTTTTGATGCAACGTCACTGACCTCAATAGACCGCAATAGACCGCATTGGCAACTGGTTCAATAGACATCTATTAATACTTTGAGCATTAGGCTGTTAAATGACTCTATTTAAGTCATGCGATTTCTCTAGGTATGTGATGAACAACTACCTGTTGGTGACCGTTTGTATTCGAATCTAGTGAATGTGCCGTGCAATCATCTTATTATATTATATCATATGATTATTTTTCTAATAGGACGAGTTGTATCCGGTTATCGCGTGAGAGATGGAGTATGGACGGAGATCGGACGAAAGAGTCCACAACTACCGCAGGTAACAGCTGGTCATTGTTGACCCTATGACGCAACATTTCCTTATTCTTAGAAGCTAAACATATATTTATAATAAGCCTATTTGTTTCAGAATTAAATAGATGCATTTATATATAGGCCTGATTACTCATGATCAATGACCATTTACCTATACTATTATAGGTTTCTCTATCAATACGTTGAGGAACGATTGGCCAAATAATTGTCAATTTATTGGAAATAGTCGCAAGAATTTAAATACGCTCTCAGATTACATACGAGGTAATTGTAAAGTAACCTGACCTTTCAAGCGCTGCCCTGAAACTTGCCGTAACTTGATTAGCATTAACCCTGGTTCACTTCTTTTTGTATCAACTCGGATAGTGAATTCCGATGCAATTGAGATAAAAACTGCAGATGACAAGTGTGTATTTTGTCAGCGCCTAGACATTTTCAAGATGGCTTGTCTAACTGTGTGATTCTTGTGCTTCTGCAGATGTTCTACAACGTGACAAATCCAGAAGTCTCAGTCAAGCAAGGCGACATACTGGTAAAGCATTTCACTTAGAATAAGTACTTTATAGCAATTCGTGCATGTTTTAATCCAATCTTTCGACTAGTAGGCACAGTGACCAGATATCAAAGTCACCAGTTAAATGCCATAACATAACTGTGATGAGTCTTTTTGAAGAGGCGCTATATAAATTTGCTATTACAGTTTCAAGAGTGTTGTTCATTTTTTGACAGGCTGCAAGATGTACGATGGTAAACGACGAAAACATCACAGTATCAATTGGGTTGGTATAGATAAATTTAGACCTTTCTGTTAGGACTACATTCAAATTAGAGAATACAAACTCTATTTAAGCAGCACTTCTTGATATTTGACACTACTACTACGTAATGGGATTTATTTGCGTTGACTGATCAATTTAAAATTTTAAAATAGCTCAGTAGACGTTGCTAGTGTTGATAGGAAATACCTTACTCACTTCTTTCCAACGACTAGCATCAGGTCTGGTAAGCGTTTAAGAGTAGTTTAAGCTTTTTTCTGAAGATGAAAACGATAGCCGAAGTATGTACCACAACCAATAAGCGCCAGAGTGTAGATCCTTTTGGAATGTTGCAGTGAAATATTATTAATTTAAATTGAAGAAAATTCAGATGTTGGGAAATCAAATTCTTTTACAGAACGTCGAAGGAAGACATTAATTTTGATAATTCAACTAATGTAAGACGATTTTAAAGTCACTTTGAAAGAAGGCACCTACAATTTTAAAATTCCAAGATTCTGTGATAATTTATTAATATTGCAGAGCTACTTCGAAAGACGAGATGTGCAACTTCTACATGATGTACTACGTTGAGGGAGATCGCATTGCCGAAGAAAACTACTGTTTCAGTCCGGGACCACCAGAGTGGTACTGGTTCCAGCTGGACGGACTTCATCCAGAAAACGCTCCACTCAACGCCAGCATCATTCCCGGGACGACCGACTTACTAAAGTCAACACAGAAGTTCGTTGTGGAAATGGAGGAAGCCATGGAGAAACAGCGTCTGGATGTTGAGGACAATCTCCGTGAGATCTTCGAGGCTCTTCGAGGTTACCAGCGTCAGAACGAAATCGAAGAGTCACCAGAGGAGGCTAACGAGGTCTTGGAACCGAGAAAATCAAGAGCTGACGACTTCTATCAACCTGTCAACGAGTACAATGGCTTCGAAGGCAACAATTACTAAATAAATCACTTGAACACCTTGACATCAATTTCGTTGGTGTTGAAAGCCACCTATAGGGAAAATCGAAGGCGTTATTCATGCTTGATCGATCTTCTAAATCAACTAGAATTACTATTTTATGCTAAAATCCAATAAAAGAAACATTCATAATGTCTGCATTTAACTGTGATGTGGTTCTGTTTAAATAGTGACTAATGTATTTTGGAGCAAACCTCTCGATGTTATGTCGTCTTCCATTATACAGTTTCAGTCGATAGCTTAGGTAAGCTTTATAAGCTTTAGTTATCTATAATATCGTTCCATCCAACTGTCCAGTTTCTTTTTGAAAGTGCTCAAGCTAGGAGCATATTATACTGCTCCCCGTGGTAGGAGGTTCCAGTGATCCGCAATTCCTGTGGAAAACTCTATGGTATTATACATACTGCGTAATTCACATCAGTTTAGGTTAGATTCAATTGTTTTATTTCAACAGCAGTTCGACACGGCAGTTCGACATATAATATTATTTCGTACATTTTAAACACTTAACTTACACAAATTCTTACAGCTCTTTGTAGTTGGTATCCTTAACAGGAGGACGATATTCAAAGCTTGATTCGGCTTTAAGGAAATAATTTTCAGTTTTGATCAGGGGTGCAAAAACCAAACTTTTCAAAACGAAAAGTTGTGGTTTTTTGTTTTTTTTCTTTGTTGGGTTTTTTTGTTTTTTGTTTTTGAGATTTTCCTATTTCGGATCATAAAACTCATAAAAATGGCATAATACCGTTCAAATTAATCAGATGCATATAAATGAAATTAACTAGAACAGTAGAACAGTAGAATTTCATAAAACGAAGTTAACAAAGACCATACAACAATTGCCCAGAGAGTTGAAGAGACGACATTTTTGGCATTTATAAAATTGAAATTTGTAAAAAAACAAAAAACTTAAATTTGCGGTTTTTTTATTTTTGTTTTTTAACCCCTCCCCAAAACAAAAAACCAAGCCTTTAACAGCCCTGGTCTTGATACGCATTTTGAATTTTCAAGTAAAAATTCAAAATATTTGGAATAAAGATTGTATACATCAATAAGAGGAAAATTCAACAGGAATCATTACAAAGAGCGGTTATTATTCCAAAGGTATTAAAAGAAGTTCAATTAGCAATCTTCACCCAGAAAAAAACTAAATAAAATTGGCATAAAATCTAATTTATAAGATACCGGTCTAGATCAGCTGGCTTCTCACATACTTTCTACTTCTGTCTGAAGATTCGATAGTAAACCTACCGTCAAAGAAAGACGAGACCAAATTGTCTCATCAAAATGGTATTTTTTATAGGACTCTGCGCTAATGTAAAACGTTAGATATTCAGGACAAGGGCCTAGATCGCCTCACGTTCAGCTACTAGTGAGCTCAGTGGCAAAGATGTCACAGCAATGTTCTATTGATCTTATGTCAGTCATAGAAAATAACAAACCACTTGTCCAACGTGATATAACCGGTGATGATAAAGTATCGATTTCGTCATGCATAAATTAATTTCGTATCGGTAACATTTTTTAACAGAGAATCGTGAATTGCAAATGCTTCTATTATTATTATAGAAGTTGAGCTTTGGTATTGCGGCCGAATCTATTAACTGGAGATTTTGAAGCAAAGTTTCTTGCAACGATAGCGAGAGGGAATTGTTGAATGGTAACCAGTGCCGCAAGGATGGCTATGGCTATGAACTGCTGGTTGCTCTACGTCCTGTTTGGGCTTTCCTCAGTTATGTTAGCCTCTGTTGCTACCGCAAAATTTGAACAGGCCAAAAATATCTACCTTCACATGCCAAACGTTCAGCCGACCGTCGTAAGTATCAATTCAAACAAAAGTCTCTTGGCGGTCCATGCTTCCGCCAGCTAATGTTCAGTAAAATCAAAATCTTAGCCAAAGTTTTTTCTCAAAGACCTTCAGTTTGTTGGGTTTTTAATATTTATGTTGTTGCGACTATAGAAAATGATGTTATCAAGAAGCATTGCGATGTCCTAACTACAGTAGAATGACACGATTTACTTTCCTATGCTACAAGAATTTTTTTTAAATATTCATTATAACCTCGATTTTATGGACAGTTTACTACATGAGTTTCAGATTGCGAGTTTGGAATTTGGTTTGCTATGGTATTCGACCTAACTTCTCCAATGGCATTTTTTAAATTTCAACTTAAAGGCAGAAATTTGGTTCGAGATTTCACATGCGCTCCCTAGCCAACTCAGCTATAATGAGTACACTGACTGTACACTCTCAGTGGGAAGATGAGACGGCGAAGGAGAGGACTGGCCTCCCCCTCATTATATGCCGAGGCTAAGAAAATGAAGTCCCTAACACTTCTTACCCATGGCTGCCTCTCAGGACAGCATAGGGAACTGCTGTTCTTCTACTTCTATATACATTATAAGATTATTCTTATATCATTAAGATCTCTTGGTTAACGTTCATCAGAGTTCAGTAAGGTCAGGTGGATTGTAAAAATTAGCGACAAAATGGACTCTGAATGAGTGAAATATATTAGCATATTAAGCATCATAATCAACTGTCATCCATCATCATCATCATCATCATTTCCTGACGCCAGTAATTTTGGCGACGATGAGTGGGAATAAATTATTTCAATTTCTTCGGGATCCGTCTTCATAATTATCTAGTACCTTTCTCACGTATAGTCCACGACTTATTATGTCTGTATTTATGCTGCACAATCTGATCATTTTAATGATCATGGTTTCTGCATTTTGTCTTATAATTTGATTTTTCTAGGACATGAAATATGTGACCACCTGTTAAACTGCAAATGCAGTTTAAAAAAATAATTAGATGGATTGGATCTGCGGCGTGCAGTTAAGACCTTTAAAAGCATTAGATAATCGATTTATTTATTGAGCGGTTCGTGCATATAATGTACGACGAAAGTTTTTGGAAGTTAATGTGTTTTACAATAGCCTGAGTATTTTGATTGAAATAGGGTTCATATGGTACTGTGAAATGCACAGTATGATAAAATAAGGTTGTTCAAGGTAAAAAAATAGATCACAATGAATCAGCTAGTTGTTTCCTTCTCAACTGCAGTTGCATTAGGTCTACTTCTCTAAGGATCTAATTAGTGTTATCTACCTCTTTCTTTTCAGATGGACAGCTATCTGTGTTTTCCTATGAAAGTAGATTCCAGTTATTACATCAGTAAGTTCAACTCATTTTCCTTGATTGCCGTCTAATTAGACATGTTAAAATTACTAATAATATAATAATATTTATTCTTTAATTAAGCGCCTGACAAACGCACTGCGCTGTAGACCTACATGTTATGGCGATTAAACAATTCACAAGAACACAAATTACAGAAGACATAAATCAACAAAGTTGCAGCCATGCAAGGCGCAAGCTCATTGTACTTTTTAGGAAGTGAAGGCATGAGCTAAACCCAGGGGCCTTACGGGAATCGAACCGGGTCCTTTATAATTCAGACAAGAGTGTTATCCACTATACACGGAGATGCTTTGAACGCATAGCGTATGTGAGATGTGAGAACATATCTTGAAATGACGCTATATAAATCCACTGAACGAAAGAAGAATGAACAGATGAATAAATGATTTCGCAGTGTATCAGAGTCAACAGCGCAATTCCCATCATATGAACGATTAAACTCTTTTTCCTTGACAGCTGGTTTTCATCCATACGCCAGAATGGAAACAGCGCATCACGTCGTACTGTACGGCTGTAGGACACCAGGGAAAATTGGCAAAGTCTGGTGAGTGCACAGCAGGTTTGCTCAGCGTTGTCAAGGTCAAATGAATACACAATTTAACACAAACGTTGTATTAGCTAATTTTGACTAATGCAGGGTCGCCTATCGTGATCGTAATCGTAATCTCCAGACTTCTAAAGCGCCACTCGAAAGCCAAGCGCAGGGCACCAGGCTGGATGGTGAAGAGTTTATGGCTGACCAACTCTTAAGAGTCTAATCAATCAAGTTATTATCATTTAAAGGAGCAATGCGGTTAGAGTGGCGTACTATCTTAAATAACCAGCTTATTGTATATATACTTAGCTGGCTTAACCGTCAGCTTTCAGTCGATCGATTTAGTAAAGCATTTTTAACAGCAATATTCTTGCAAGCTTGGACTATCCATGTGACTGGACAGGGCTCTGACATCTCATGTTGTAATGGCCGTGAAGCTAAAAATGCCTTCAATTATAATAATAGCACTGACAATACCTTTTCCCTTTTTCTTCCTATAAAGGGTTCGGATGCTGGTATATAAAGAGATTAAAGACATTTCTAATTTGCTGTTAAGCCATGTAAAAGGTAATGAATGCTCGACTAGTTCGATCATCGTCATCGTGATCGTCATCGTCATCATCATCATCATATTATTTTCTCCAGTTTGCGAATGAGCTGAAATGTCCTTTAACTACTCGGTCTCGAATAGGCGTTGGAGCTCGTTGTTAAATTTCACATTTCAATAGGGCCTACTGATTTTTCTTAATGATTCGACTAGGGACTGTGGCGAGGTACACAGGAATGACCAGGAATTCGAGCAGGAAAAAGTATGCCAAGATGATGAGTTGAATATCATCTACGCCTGGGCTCGCAATGCCACAGAGCTACGCCTCCCAGAGGGCGTCGGGTTCAAAGTAGGAGGCGACACTTCCATTCAATGGATAATACTTCAGATTCACTACAATAACATCAGCCTCTTCCAAGATCCATGTTAGTTACAAATCTAGTCAGTTCAGGTAAACTAGTAGCGTTTTAGAGTGTCTCTTGGATAGGGAGCTAGATCTGCATCCGGTCAATTGCCGTTTCGCGCCTAGTGATCGGCCAATCCGGCAAAAATATAATATTGTTCGCGTACACTTGTCACGTGTCTCAGTTTAAGATTAAAATAAATGTTCTGGCCATTCGCGTGTAAATAAATGGGCTAAATAAAGTTCAATTAGTAGGGACTCATTGTGACGGCTGCAAAACTAAGACAAGGATAAAACAGTAGGCCTACGAAAACAGCTATTACATAGCCCTGAGATGGGATTCTAATTTGATTCCTTAACCTTTCTGAGGGAGATCATTGAATTTTGTATTATATACATTAGAATGATTCATGCGAACACAATAAAACATTCGAATACGACACCTTGTTCAAGAAAGTTACGTATCGATAGTCCGAAGGTTCGATAGTCCGAAGGTTCGATAGTCCGAAGGTTCGATAGTCCGAAGATTTCTTGGTAACCGTAAAACATGTATAATTTTTATGTACATATATACGTATATATGTACAGTATATATGTATATATGCATGTATGTGTATATATATGTATGTTTGTATATGTATATATATGTTTGTATATATAATTATGTGTTTTTATATCTATATATGTATATATATGTATATATATATGGATATATATACGTATATATATTTATATATATACGTACATATATAAATATATATACGTCTTTATATATGTACCTATGTATATATATGTATATAAGTTTGTATATATTTGTATGTATATATATGTACATATGTATAAACATATATGGATATATACTTATAATTAGGGCCCTATGTGTTTTTATATCTATATATGTACATATATGTATTATATGGATATATATATATATATATATATATATTTTATATATACGTACATATATTTATATATATACGTATATTATATATATGTACATATATATATATATATATGAATATAGGTGTGTATATATATGTATTTATACACATATATATACATATATATGTATTAACATATATATATATTTAATTAATTATATTTAATTATATATATGTAATTATATATATACGTATATTATTTACATAATTTACATATATACTTTATTATTTTATTTTAAAATAATTATTATTATTATAAAATATAATAAATTAATTATAATTATTAATATATAATTATAGCTATAATTATAATATTAATTAAATTATAATAATATTAATTAATTATTTATTATAATAATATAATTATTAAAATATATAATAAAAATTAATAAATATATTAATTTTATTATTTATTATAATTATATTTATAATATATAATATTAATATATTATATTAATTAATATAATATTAATATATAATATATATTAATTATTAATATATAATATATAATTAATATTATTATAATTATATAATTATTATATAATATATAATTATTAAATTAAATATATAATATATATACACATATATGTATATATATATAATTTGTCTTGATTGCCGTCTAATTAGGCATGTTAAAATTACTAATAATATAATAATATTTATTCTTTAATTAAGCGCCTGACAAACGCACTGCGCTGTACATGCACATGTTATGACGATTAAACAATTCACAAGAACACAAATTACAGAAGACATAAATCAACAAAGTTGCAGCCATGCAAGGCGCAAGCTCATTGTACTTTTTAGGAAGTGAAGGCATGAGCTAAAGCCAATGGTCTTACGGGAATCGAACCGGGTCCGTGAAAACTTCAGACAAGAGTGTTATCCATTATACACGGAGATGCTTTGAACGTATACCGTATGTGAGATGTGAGAACATATCTTGAAATGACGCTATTATAAACCCGCTGAGCGAAAGAAGAATGAACAAATAAATAAATGATTTCGCAGTGCATCGGAGTTAACAGCGCAATTCCCATCATATGAACGATTAAACTGTAATTAGCAACTTTATAATTGCACCGGTGTCTAATGCACAAGGCATCAACCGATGGCAAAACTGTGTTTTCTTGACAGCTGGTTTTCATCCATACGCCACAATGGAAACAGCGCATCACGTCGTACTGTACGGCTGTAGGACACCAGGGAAAATTGGCAAAGTCTGGTGAGTGCACAGCAGGTTTGCTCAGCGTTGTCAAGGTCAAATGTACACAATTTAACACAAACGTCGTGTCAGCTAATTTTGACTAATGCAGGGTCGCCTATCGTGATCGTAATCGTAATCTCCAAACTTCTAAAGCGCCACTCGAAAGCCAAGCGCAGGGCACCAGGCTGGACGGTGAAGAGTTTATGGCTGACCAACTCTTAAGAGTCTAATCAATAAAGTTATTATCATTTAAAGGAGCAATGCGGTTAGAGTGTCATACTATCTTAAATAACCAGCTTATTGTATATATACTTAGCTGGCTTAACCGTCAGCTTTCAGTCGATAGATTTAGTAAAGCATTTTTAACAGCAATGTTCTTGCAAGCTTGGACTATCCATGTGACTGGACAGGGCTCTGACATCTCATGTTGCATGGCCGTGAAGCTAAAAAAATGCCTTCAATTATAATAATAGCACTGACAATACCTTTTCCCTTTTTCTTCCTATAAAGCTTCGAGTGGTCTCTCGCTCTATCTCTCATGATGCAGTTGTGGTCTTTGTTCATGCCTTTGTTACTAGTCGAATTGACCACTGTTCCTCTCTACTTGCTGGCCTTCCCCTTGGTGTTTTGGGGCGACTAGATCGAGTTATACGCTCGGCTGCTCGGCTTATTGGACGGCTTCCTAAGTACTCTCCTGTCTCTGCATATATGCGTGATGTGTTGCATTGGCTGCCTGTGTCTCAGCGTATCTCATATCGCATTGCTGCTCTTGTTTCTCGTTGTGTTCTTGGCTGCGCTCCATCTTACTTGCGTGATCTTTGCCGCCCAGTGTCTGATGTTCCAGCGCGTCGGGTGCTTCGCTCTGCGACGAGGGGTGATCCTTGTTCCACGGACTCGCTTGGCTATTAGGCAGCGCCGTGCTTTCTCGGTTGTTGGCCCTTCCATTTGGAATGACCTACCACTTAAGCTCCGTTTTTACTTGTAAGCCATCTGACAGGGTTCTACAAGTCCCTCAAGTCTTTTTTCTTTAGTCGTGGCTGGGCCGGGAGCGCTCCTGAGTAGTTTCTTGAAGGGGCGCTATATAAATGCTCTGAATGAGTGAATGAATGAATGAAAGGGTTCGGATGCTGGTATATAAAGAGATTAAAGACATTTCTAATTTGCTGTTAAGCCATGTAAAAGGTAATGAATGCTCGACTAGTTCGATCATCATCATCGTCATCGTGATCGTCATATCATCATCATCATCATATTATTTTCTCCAGTTTGCGAATGAGCTGAAATGTCCTTTAACTACTCGGTCTCGAATAGGCGTTGGAGCTCGTTGTTAAATTTCACATTTCAATAGGGCCTACTGATTCTTCTTAATGATTCGACCAGGGACTGTGGCGAGGTACACAGGAATGACCAGGAATTCGAGCAGGAAAAAGTATGCCAAGATGATGAGTTGATTATCATCTACGCCTGGGCTCGCAATGCCACAGAGCTGCGTCTGCCAGAGGGCGTCGGGTTCAAAGTAGGAGGCGACACTTCCATTCAATGGATTATACTCCAGATTCACTACAATAACATCAGCCTCTTCCAAGATCCATGTTAGTTAAGCATTTTGTCAGTTTAGTAAAACTAGCAGCGTTTTAGAGTGTCTCTTGGATAGGCAGCTGGATCTGCATCCGGTCGATTTCCGTCTTGCGCCTAGTGATCGGTCAATCTAGAGAAATTGTTCGCGTACACTTGTTACAAGTCTCAGTTTAAGATTAAAATAAATTCGCGTTTAAATAAATGGGCTAAATAAAGTTCAATTAGTAGAGACTCATTGTGACTGCTGCAAAACTAAGACAAGGATAAAACAGTAGGCCTACGAAAACAGCTATTACATAGCCCTGAGATGGGATTCTAATTTGATTCCTTAACCTTTCTGAGGGAGATCATTGAATTTTGTATTATATACATTAGAATGATTCATGCGAACATAATGGAACAATCGAATACGACGCCTTGTTCAAGATGTATCGAACGTCTTTCTTTTTATTTATAACTTGTAATTCGTCTAAAATCCAAGAGAGAAATACTTGAACAGCTGCCTTTTTAACACCTAATCCTCTGTTACTTACAATACATTCGTGTTGCCTTAACAATGTCATAGTTTAAAAGACTGAGTTTAAGCGACCAACTGAAACACCGAGCAAAACCTCTAAGATCTTAGAATAGATCACAGGAAAAGAAGATGTTCCTTGAATTTCTGGACCTCTAAAAGTGAACAAAGAACTCTTATCCAATAATCGAAATAATAATGAGTACATTGTTTATTTAGTTTTTGCAATTTTGATGTCTAATTATTCAGATAATGAAAAAGATCGTTCTGGAGTGACAATAGTCACCACCAACGTCAAGTAAGAGTTTCTCTTGCAAAAACATAATACATTCTTAACGTTAAAAAATATGACTAACTTAACGAAAACGCAGCTATTGTGTAATCTATTACTTAAACCATAAAGTTGAAGCAAATTTTTCAAAATTGCAATCAAGCACAGAGTTTGAGAGTTGAGTTGGCAGGTCACTAGCAGAAAATGACCTGACAAACAAGCAGTTGATAAATCACAAGAAGCACCATGATGACTTAAGATTCTTTTAATTACAAACCTTGTACACTAATTCGGCTAATTATGTAACTTACGATTTCATTCCAAACGTTTCTAGAATGAAATCGTCATCTGTTTTATAATTCTGCCCATTTCTTAGCTTTTCGTAAAGATTAAGCTTACAATTTCTAGGCCTACTCGTTTAAGTTTAAAGCGTTGTGTTTATTAACGAAGGCAACCGAAAAGAGCGAGTCTTTATATTCTTGGAACATCTGGAAAAATTTCACCGCATTCGACTACGTACATGGAAACAGCCTGCGAATATAATGAAACAATGCAACTGCACGGCTTTGCATTCCGTACACATACACACGGCCATGGTATGGTTATTCATTTATAGCCAACTGATGTAATCTCAGTTTTCACGAGAAAACAAAGATCCAAAGTACATGATGCACATAAAGGTCATTCGAACGAAACGTGTTACAGTAGTGGTCAGGGGCGGCGCCAGGGGGCCAGAGGGGCTAAGCCCCCCCTAACTGCGGCTCAGCCCCCCAAAAAGTGGGAAATCACTGCATATCACAAGGAAGAGGGGACAAAAGGGAAGGTTTGGGAGCTTTAGCCCCCCCCAACCTGAAATCCTGGCGCCGGCACTGGTAGTGGTAAGTAAGCTGTCTGTAAGCAGCGGTCAGCCAACTAGAAGCGACACCAGCAGCGTTATGACCTATTAATGTACGATGGGTAGAATGGATGGCTAGTAGTTGGACTATGGTATCGACAATATTGTAACGGAACTAAAGGGGCGATGTACAACAAGTTTTATTCTATAGATATGTTTTATTGAATGTGTTTGCTGATGTAGGTAGAGTTGTGTCAGGGTACCGCGTGAGAGATGGCAAATGGACGGAGATCGGGCAAATGAACCCTCAGCTGCCACAGGTAATGGACTAATGGCTAAATGTTGATGCAGCATGGTTTCGGCCTACTTTAAATATCTGTGACTGATCTACCCAAGTCCTAAGTGCACCACTAAGATCGAATGAGAAACAACATGGAAGCCAGTAAATGTTTTCGAACGCCGGGATTGGTCTGAGAGCGCTTCTGAGTAGGTCTAGAGTTCTTCTAGGTGTACTAAAGAGATGCTCTGAATAATACAAATAAATGCAACTCAAGATTTTCTATCAAAATTGAAAACAGCTATTGAAGACTGATAATGAAAAATGACCTTTTTAAAATATCTATCTATGAATGATGGTGTGACTGTGGTATATCTCATGTCTGTCTTTCTTAGCTGTTCTACAATATAACAACTCCTGATTTGATAATCAAGCCAGGCGATTTGCTGGTAAGTCTTTATATTTGCAAAATCTAACTGTGATAATAATACCGTCCTAGGTATACTTTTAAACTCTGTAGCCTATTTCTAAAACTTACGGTACGCTTGAGCTAATTTTACAATTTTGCAGCGCCGCTAATAATGGACTAAGTCTGTATCTTACATGTTTTCTAACAGCCCTAAACAATTTTTATTATAGCGATCAGCTCTACATGTATTTTCACTAACTGACGCATTTTAAAATGCGCATCTAAACTGATAACCTTTTGATATAATGCTAAATACTAAAAACCAGTAACGCTTCGCAAACTCCCTACCGCTATCATTTTGTAATAACTTTCAATTGTGCCTGTGATACTAATTAGTTTTTATTGATATTTATACTAATACAGATAGCTATGGTTGATGATTCTAGTGAAGGCTATATCAATATTAAACTTTAATTCAGGTAACATTGCATAATTAAGACACAGCCATTGCAGCAATTTTGATGTCAACGACAAATGTTTCATGTGTGCTTTCTTTTTGTCTTTTCGTCCTGTCTTTCTGCGTTGGTTGTTCCTTTGTTCTGCATGAATCGAGTTCCTTTGACATTGCCAATTACCTCAACTTACTAGAAAATTGTCTTGTACAGCCAATGGAGGCCTTCGTTAATTTTTATATGCTTCAATCAACGCAATCCTCAATAAGCATGGTAAAAGAGATGAAGGATTGCAAATGAACATGAGTTTCTTTGCAGGCTGCAAGATGTACGATGGTTAATGATGGACATGACACTGTTAAGATTGGGTTAGTATCTGACTTTTAATACTATACACCTCACAAAGGCTGCATACTTACTGCATAAATGTAGTTCACAAAGCAAGTAAATCGTCAAATGAAGATGATGCGTTGCTAACAGCCTAATTAATGACCGAGGGGAGTGTCCCAGAAATTATCCTATGACTGTAGGGTCTATTATTTTTTTTCTCACCACATGTGGTAATTCTAATACGTGCTACTCAATAATCAAATACTCGATTCGATAAATTCTGCGTTATTAATTAACGACCACTTTTTAAAAATAATCTATACCGTAGGCATACCCTTGTGCATTCATTCGTTCAGTTACTAGAAAGTTACAATTTTCTGCGTTTCATTGGTTGCCTAAGTAACCGAAGTCGACAATTGGAAATCACTGATAAAAAGAGTTCATTCCTATCTGTAAATGTTTCACCCACTTTAAATCAGTTAGCTTTTCTTATTACGGAGATCACTGTAATATTTTGCCGTTACTTTTTCAGTCGAATGCTCAAAGCTATTGTTATCTGAGATCGTATCATTATTGGAATTACATTTAGATTCACCAACAAAGACGAAATGTGCAATTTCTACATGCTATACTATGTTGACGGAGATCGAATTCCCGACAGAATCTATTGCTTCAAGCCGGGTCCATTGGAATGGTCCTGGGCTGGGGAGCCACGACTGCATGCAGAGAACGCGCCACTAAACGTCAGCATCGTTCCTGGGACTAAGACTTTGCTGCAGCCGACTGAGCAGTAGTCGGGACAAAGCCAGAAACAATAACAGAAAATAAAAATCTAGATTTCAAGGCAAACCTATCCAGCTCTTTCATAAGTCTCATTAAAAACTCGCTTCATTTAAATGGCGGATTGTTCTTTTGCTGTTTGACGCCACATGGCGAGTCTAAACTTGTGTACCTCTTTTTGAAGTGATTAACATGCACTGTAATTGGAAAACGCCAACTGATCAGTTTTCAAATATAAAATCTGTTTAATAATCGCATGGAACATAATGCAACACAATGCAAAGTAAAATAGAGTCATGCAATATATTGTAGAAAAATGTTGTGCAATGTCATTGTTATTTTATGATGTATTGTATTGTATTTTCGTTTATTTCATAACTTGCTGTCAAGACGCAACAAGTAACATCAATGCATGATTATGCAGTTATAGTATTAGAGACTATAGTACTATTATAATAGCTTTAGGCCTAGATAATGCACTGTTCAGCACTATAATAGGTATAGTTCTAATGGGGCAAATTGGATTAGATTAATGATTAATGTTGCGTTATTCGATGCAAGACAATGACAAATGAATTTTACTGTAAATATTTGAAACTACTGATCGACATGCGAAGCTGCGTAACAGAGATCAAAGTATTCGCAGTCGCTTAAGACCTAACCCTTTAACGACGGCTGCTTTGGTTTCCCAGTCGTCTCTATATAGTAACTCTCGTCGTAAAGTGTTAAATGACTTGCTAGACTAGGTCAATACTGTTTTAAAGTCATTTCTGAATACAATAATGCGTAGCATTAATCACGCACAGCAAGCTAGACTATTCAAAACTTCGATTGTCATAGCATATAAGTACAAATTGAAGGCTTAGTCCTATATTCAAAAGCTTCCTGATGAATCCTCAGACACCATCATAGATCTCGTGAATCTGACAACGTGTCCATGGCTCGCGTCCATTCAAATGATTTCATTGGCAGACGTTATTTCCAGCTGTTACAGGACGAAAGCAAGCAAACACAAGATTGCTAAGATTTCTATACTTTGTTAATAACCAAAATACATAATTATTTTTATTGCTATTCTCTTCAGAAAAAGACGTCACTGGTTGTTATCATAAGATATAATACCAAGATCAATTCGCGCATTACATCGCATCGTATTTAACAACTTCTAAAGCGCTCCTCGAAGTACAACCTAAACAGAGGCGCTACCAGTATGCAAGCCCCGTGAGAAAAGAAAAGTGTTAAGACAACGAGTAAAGACAGTAATGCCTCCAGTTAGGTACCGTGTTGCGAATCGCAAGGGGTAGTTCATTCCAGAACGATGGACTAACAGAAGCATAAGCACGATGTTTGGCAGTAGTGGTCCGAGATCTGGGAACAAGTTCTCGTGTGGTTTCCACCATCAGTTTAGAAAAGAACCGTGCAACCAGCATTTATTGTGTTCCAAAACTCTGTTTACACACACCGATGTTTCTAGTATGTAATGTAATTAGTAATTTATATAGCGCCGCTCACAACCGAGGCCATTCAGTAGCGCTCCCAGTGCGAGAATCCCGAGAGAAGAAATAGGCTTCAAAAAGAGAGAGAGATGAAGACAATGATCCAGAAAGGAAAGTCTCACGCAAAGTGAAGGGAAGGGCATTCCATAAAGAGGGCCCAATGATGCCGAACATAATGTCAATTCAACTGAATTTTTGGTTAGTTCTGGTACCGATAACACTGAGATCAACGGTAGCATCGACAGAATCCACAGAGAAAACTCACAGGAGTCTCAAACGATTCCGACAAATTACCAGAGGTTTCGAACCAGAAGAGATCCGTTTATTTGAATCTACAGTATGAATCAGTTACTGTAGATCCAAGGACCAGGTTTGACATTTGATTTTACATTCATTTCCAAAATCGATTCTTCAGATCAGCGTTGATCTGCATTTAGGATGGACACTGTTGAAGATAACTAGAGAATTGAGGTCTCAAATTCAGTGCGTAGAGAGACAGAGATATTCCGACATACAGTTGTATTGCAGGCTGTCTGTTCTGTTAGTAGTTAACTAGTTAAGATTTGAATTGCATAATATGTAACTGTACAGCGCAGTGCGTTTGTCAGATATTATTATTATTATTATTTTTTTTTTTTACCCGAAGTATCAAGGATCCCTCAGGATTTATTATTATTATTTTTATTATTATTATTATTATTATTATCATTATTATTATTATCATTATTATTATTATTATTATTATTATTATTATTATTATTATTATTATTATCACTATTATTATCATTATTATAAAACGGTTATTGTTCCTCTAAGATCAGAGTTCTAGGGCCCCATTGTAGCAAGGCATGCGACAGCGTTGAATCGCTGGACAGTAACAGAGATCTTTTGAAAAAGGAAGAAGGTTTCTTGTGGATCTTCCGTTGTTCTGGTCAACCGTCTGCCGAGTTCCTTGATGAAAGCCAGGCCCTCCTGGTCCAAAGGTCCCATCGTCTCTATCGCGATTGGAGTAAAAAGGTATCTTGTTTGAAGCTCCTCGTATTTGTTCTTCTTTCTAGTCGCGGCTATTTCCGCCGCTCCTCCCGCTGCTACAGCTGTCTCGACCAAGTACGACGGCGCAAAAGTGTCTACAATTGTGACATCCAAATCAGGGAACGCCCGTTGTTCCATGGAATCAGGGTTTGGCCATCTGGTCTTTTCCCATCCAATCGTGCGAGGCCAGTCGGTTCCCTGATCGACGGGGTACCTGCCCTGATGAGGCTGCGTAGCACGATTTCATTGATGGAAGAGTGTCTGGCTTGTCTGCCGAAACCCAACGTGCAAGCCAAACCGTGCGATCCTCTGGCTGAAACCATTGTACCACATGGACATGTGTGTGGGGCACAGATGACCGCCCCCAGTCTCAAGCCCACCGCTACCCTCATATCTTCGTCATTGAGTCTTAAGCCTTGAGAAGCTAGAGGGAGGGCGAATAGCCAGTCCGAGGCGTGTGGGGCCTGTATAGCATTAAGCCTCGCCCGGTCGTACGAATCCCGAGAGCGCGATGTTATCTCCAGCATGGCCACCGAGAGCAGCGGCGTGTCCCATGAAGACTGATTTCCGTCTGTTGATGGGAAGTCGGTCGTTTCTGCAATGCTCTGCTGCCATCGGGTTCTCATTACTTCCACGATAGAGTCTTCGGGCACCTGAGTGAGAGTGAGGATGAGCGATTGGGTGATTATTATTATTATTATTATTATTATTATTATTATTATTATTATTATTATTATTATTATTATTATTATTATTATTATTATTATTATTATTAGAGTCAGCACTTGAGAAAGAGCGACAGACAGAAAGAAAGGAAGACAATAGGACGGCTTCGTACCATAAGAGACCGTAGAGAATTGACTAACCTTGTCCTGTTGTTTCTTACGATAAATTAAGACGCCGATGACGATGAATAGCACAATGACGCACAGGATCACTAACGGCCAGATGAGATAGTGGTGGTTATAATTCTGCATTGGCATTGTCACTGCTCTTCTGTCCGCTGGAAGACCTCTGTATATCGTTACAACTGGAACTCCAGTCTAGAAATGTTAAGATCACACACATTAGGCAAATGTCAGTTTGTCTCTTTTATCCTGTCGTATCAAATCATTCATTCATGTTATTCCATCTCTAAGTCCCTGCATTATAAGGTCATCATGCGCTACTTCCCCTTGCCTCGTTTTTCTTCTTTGCCATTGCATGGTTCACATTCTTCCAACATCTACGTGTCTGTGTGAACTCACAACTGATGACTTTTCCACCGATCTGAACGCTGTATTTTATTCACGAATCTTTTGTTATTACTGACCTAAACATCATTTAGGCACTCAATTAAGTTCTACACACAAACACATACATACAGACATACATACATACATACATACATACATACATACAGCCAGCCGCACAATCTTTAATTTTTCAATTTTTTGTGAGAACCTTTGATTTCAAAACCTCACCACTCATTGAATAGCATTTGCGTTGCAATAGGCCTACGACATAGAAGATGCCATGCACCTTGTTAAGCTGCAACTGTCTAACTGGCGAGATTCGTTGTTCTTGTCCAGTTTTTAATCCAGTGCATTGTTTTTTAAAGCACCCCTTTTCGATTACAGTTACTAATAAGTCTAGGTGCGGCTGGTGGGGAAATTCACCAATGGGAGTTTAGAAAAACATCGCACTTAAAAATATGTGTTAGAGCGCGTGATGGGTAAGTCTTATAGGTTACGTCTTTACTATTTTTCACAAATTAACATCTACAGAATTCGATACTGTCAATCTAAATTCGAAGCCAAATCGACTGATGTGAGCATGCTTGTAATGACAAAGCGCTGGTAGTTACTGCATCAGATTATTTTGCGCTTACTGACCACACTAGCGAGAGTTCCATCATTAATCGTTTGATTCGCAGCTTCGAGGAGTATGATACCACAATCACGGTCATCAGATTCTGAAACAATCGGGCAAAAATTTACGGAATGATCATGTAATTTTAAAACAGCAAACATCTCGTCATTCCTATAAAAATGGTCACCTGATCTTAACGCAAAAGGATATTATTCCAAACGCGACAGGTGACTTCATTAATCCTACAGACGCAGAAAATGTGCCACTAGTGACACAAAATAGTCAGTTACCTAATCCTAAAACAGCAGATAAATGATCGTTCTTGAAGATCGATGTAAGTCAACCAAACATAACTTATAAATCATCATTCCTTAACATACAGATCACGGAGTCTTAAACAGCATAGACATCACTTTACTGTCACTTCATTCCAAAATGAAGAATGATCCTTTTACTTTACCTATAAGTAAGTAAGGGTTCGGTGTCTTACAGCACGATTAATGGGAAGCGCTCAGTTCCCTTCCTTTTACCCTTAAACCGCCAGTGGACAAGACTCTCAGCTGGTTCTCTGGCAACAGGACTCGGACCTCCACAGGACATCGATCTCTGGACAACCTCTCTGATACGACGCAGCGCTCGTGAATAAGCTGGTGCCCTGCGCTTAGCTTAAGAATAGTGCTTTAGAAATGGGAAGTTTACGATTACGGTTACAATTACGAATGTATAGGCTACAATGTATCATAGCCTACATCGTCTAATTACTTCCAAGCTCACGCCTTTGCCATAATTATTATGCAGCGTGGTGCTTGATGATAGAACGAGTACGCGCAACCAGCATGTCCCGGATCAATTATTCCTGAGAAGGGTTAGAAACTGTGCAGACGATATACAGAGATAGAGGCGTTGCCAAATTGAATCCATCGACACTCTGTGACCTCAGAATTCTTATTGCCTTTACCTAACTCCTCTGAGAATTTGTCAATGTAACTTCAGATTGTCTGTCTGCCTATAGTAGTTTCATTTTTTGACGACACTGTGTAATAGCAAAGATCATTAGCGTCGCCCTCCTCCTTCATCCAGACTTGGGGCTGGGCCTGCCAGAGTATACAAGCAGTGGCGGAATAGTCTGTGTGCCTTTGTTTGTTTCAGTTGTCTGCCTTTGTTAGTTCGCGTATGTTTCTGAGATTCGAAGAGAAATGCGATGTCACCTTTCATAACTAGCAGAAGAGACATCCTGAGAATCCCATTGTCGTCAGTCTCAGGATCAGTTTGAACAAAACGCAGGTCCTTAGCCTCAATGGGATCGTCATCGGACGTCTGCTGCCTCTTCTTCCTTTTCTTCCTCTTTTCTCGATTTGGCTCAGGCATAGCGGTTGTTGGTGGTGTTGTTGTTGTTGTTGTTGTTGTTGTTACAGTAGTAGTGATGGTGGTTTCAGCAGGAGTAAGAGTAGTAGAAGTCGGAATTGTTGCAACAAAAGAAGTAATGAAGGTTGCTGTTGTCATATCTGACTTCCTGCTATCGAGACTTTTTAAGATTTCTCTATGGACATTCAGATAGATGGATTCCACAGCCGTTCGATTCTATCAATCAATCAATCAATCAATCCTTTTGTAGTAACTATAGGCTAACTTAGTACAAAGAACAGATACGGTAATGAATTTATCATAAGCGAGCAGGCAGCAAGGGATACCCAAAATGGATAAAACTCCGCTAAATAGGAACACCCATTATATTTATTAACAAAAGAATTTCAAATCAAACTCTATTTTTACATAATATGTTTTATTACTGTTTGTGTCGTTTCTCACCACCTCATCGTAAACACGTTCATCATCATATTTTATTTCCTTGACAACTATTTCCAGTCCCATCTATTGGTGTTAGCGCCTAACAGTCGAACCTTTTTTGTGTCGATGCCTGTACAATTGAATTCAATCGTCACAGTCGAGTTCTTCTGTTTTTCCGTCAGAGTTCCATTTTTGAATAAGCTTCCTACAGATGACTGAAAACCAGCAAAAAAACTAAAATTAAAAGATTTTGGAACAATAAAGGACGAACTGTACCAGAATATTTATGTAACGCTTTTGACAGTATATCAAAGACATTCCAATTACATATTATCTATACTTATGAATAAAGATTATTCAAATGCGCCACGTAGCTTTCATCCTCCAAATCGATTAAAATCAAACAAACAATGCATTCTGTCTCATTCAATCTATAGTTCTAAAGCCTACTCATCAAAGATACGGAATATTTTCTCAATCCAACCACACAAACAAACTTTAAGCATTATCACTTTTTCACAGGCATAGACAAAAAAGAGTGCGCTGATGAGGTAGCGGTTGTGGTGGTGGTGATGGTGTGTTGTTGGTGGTGATGGTGTGTTAGTGGTGTTGGTGATCGTTGTCGTGGTTTTGTGGTGGTTGCCGGTGTGGTTGTTTTGGTGGTGGTGGTGGTGGTGGTGACGACGACGACGACGACGACGACGACGACGACGACGACGACGACGACGACGACGACGACGACGACGACGATGATGATGATGATGATGGTGGTGGTGGTGGTGGTGGTGGTGGTGGTGGTGATGATGATGATGATGATGATGATGATGATGATGATGATGATGATGATGATGATGATGATGATGATGATGATGATGATGATGATGATGATGATGATGATGATGATGATGATGATGATGATGATGATGATGATGATGATGATCTTTTTCGTTCTTCCTTTTCCAGTTGCGTGATGATAACGTTGCTACGAATTTTTTTAGGGTTACCTGTTTCTTTTTATTTACTTACTTGTTTATCTCCGGCATCTGAAAGTAATGAAAAACCGAATATTTGAGCAACGTGAGGATAAACTAGACACGAGAATTATCAAAAACATTAATAGAACGTTGATTTTATTTCAAATTTATAGAAGATAGTTCATTTAGTTCTGGGTAAAAAAACTATTATGCCTTAATGCTTAAGCCTAACTGTTAATGGCACATGCTTTAATAGTCGGAGCCCGATATGCATTAACGTCAGGAAAGACTTATTGCGTGAACTGTCTGACACAATGACACATATGGTCATCAAATGGACAGTGCACTTCTTTCCCAAACAGTCACATTCAGTTGGCCCTAAGCGGACCTGCATTGAGCCATTGGTGTGAACAGGCATAAGACCGATGTGGGCGCAACGAAAGTGACTTTCGTAATTCATCTTCACCAACAAGTCATGTCGTTGCCATAATCCGAATATCATTTTTTCAATTCAATTCAATTCAATTTATTGATCCCAAATCAACAACAAAACAAATCACACAATCAGGTGAGATAAAGTAAAAAAAAAAAAAACGAGTAGCAGCATAGCACAAGATTGTATGTTTATAGGTAGTTACATAACATGCTTAAGTGCAACGACAGACTACAGGACTAAGCAGTTCTCAATTAAATACTCAGGTCCACCACTTTGGGATTCTCTTCCTCCAAATTTAATAAATATATTACACATGGCTCAATTTAAAGCTCAATTGAAACATTATCTGTTGAACACATAAAAAGAATATGACTCGATAGATTGTACCTGTAGTTAAGATTGTTTAAGATGTACAACTGTGAACATTATAATCTGTTTTGTTTTTGATTTGTTTGTTTGTTTTAAATCTTGTACTGCAATGGTTTTTTTTTATTTAGTTGTTTGGCTATGATTTAGCCCTAACATTGTTATTTAAGTTGAGTTTTCTATAGGTATATGATCATAAAAATCGTCTTGCCATCAGTAAATGTAATGTGGAAAAGGGGCAGCCCTGCAATAGCGGATTATTTTATCCTTTAGGGCTGTCCTGTTGACAGCATCAGCAGATTAACTCTTTTTAAAATGACTGATTGTTAATTAATTGTGCTGTTGTTGATTCAATAAACGGCTGATTGATTGATTGATTGATTGAATGTCGTTAACTTTATTTGAAGTTGTTATTGTTTAATTTAAATTACTTGGATCGAAACTGTTCTTTTTCTTTTAGAAAAGTAAGGAGTACTATTTAGGTTAAGATCTCTCAAAAGATAGTTATATTATTTGTGGACGTTGTCGATATATCACATAGTCTGGCTTGACATGCTATTTGGAATCGGTTTCAGAATATGTGCCATATTAAAAGTATCAATTATTGACGACTCCCTCTATGACTATTCATCGTGCTGGCAGAAGCTAAATTATTCAGTTCGCTAAGAGTCCATTCAAAAGACATTGAATGACCTATAAGTGCAACTAAACAGAATCCGCTATTGGTCAATCTAAGGACACTAACTTGATATGCTAGCGAAAATCAGCTCACAAGGACTCGTTTTGAGAAGACCCTGTCTTTAGTAACGGTTCGTGTTCCTGGTCTCCGAAAACTATAGTACTAGAGCACGCTCTGTTGCAGTGATAGATTTACAGGTAGGCCTACCTCGATTCCACATATCAAAACGAGCTCAACGGACTTTCTGGTGAAACAATCTTTTCCTGCTGCATAGACCGCTCAGTGCGCTGTTTCAAATGATTCAACTCAAGACACGTTTCTGTTGATCTTAACTCGCAATTGTTTTAGATCAGTTATGTACTCAAATCACGCAAAATATTAAGGAATTTGCTTGATATGCTACGGCGTTTTATAAATATTTTATTACAATGCAGCGCAATTATAGTCCTCAGAGGGCATACTTAAAAGATTCGATTGATTTTTCAAATTAAGATTTTGAATAACAAACATCGCGGTCCATCTGCAAATCTATCTTCAGATTGCAAATGTCTTTGTTGTAAGCCTGTTTATGATAATGACGCATCCCTGTTCCAATAAATACGGACGCCTTTAGAACTTTTCTGTAATTAGTCTTCTGACGCTAAACATGTTTTAACCCTAGGGCTACCAAGCTTTTTTTGTAACACGGACTAAGGGGGGGGTGGTTACCACCCCCTGGATTTCGTGTTTGGTTTTACATATCATAACTTGTAATATAGCATTGGATTCAGCATTCATTTCTGCACAGAATGGTGTATTTAGTTGTACATTATGTGAATGCACCTCGAAATTACATCACTTTTAACAATTGGACCCATTAATTAGCAATATTGTATATTATTGCGTACATTTTGTACTTTTTGGATAAACAAATATAAGATTATGTGTGTTTTGAAACTAATCTATGTATAAAAGATACACAAAATCATCCCTACACATGTTTATATAGTATAAATGTACATTCATACACATATATCCATACATATATATATCGGTTTACGTTATAACGCTGTATTCAGCCATTTTCATACAGATTACGCGTATTATTATTTATTTTGATCACTTCCGGTATTCAAAAGACAAAGATGTAGGTATGCAAATGAAGCCCTTCATTCCCTCTAAAGAATGGTGTCTTTGTTTTTCTTCCAGGAAGACAAATGAATACGCTACAGACAAAAAACTAAGGGGAGTCCTTCCATTCAGCCATTTTTCACGCATGTTACGCGTATTATAATTTATTTTGAGCACTTCCTGTTGTCTCAGGTCAACTCAGTGACCATAGAAATGTAGCCCCACATTCCCTCTATAGAATGATATAATTTGTGTCTCTTAATATTAAATGACGGATAAGATATAGTCGAAAATCTAAGGGGGGTGGTATCCACCCCCCCTGGTACCTCGGGTATATTGGGTATAACTTTTGAACGGTATGAGATATCATCTCACATTTTACCTCAAAACGTGTGCAAATGAACCCCTACAGCTACCTAAAAGGTTAAATTTTTATTCCATACGGAAAAAGTTTGAGATGAAAAAACCTAGGGGGGTGGCAACCACCCCCTTGGTAGACCGAGGGTTAAGATCATGTACGAAGTCCGTAAACGGTGATACGGGGGTGGGGGGGAAAGCATGACCTTGAGACTTCTTCAGAAGCGATTAATGGCCTGTGTACAGATTTTCTACATGGTGGGTAGGCTGAAGCATGCACATTACGCTGTAGCATTACCGCGTGGCAACTCTCTTACGACATAAAATGTTAATAAAACTGACTATCAGAATGTCCTAATTCTTTAGACGGATACTGTCTAAAAGGATGTATAACTGAATTTCATAGCAAGGTCAACTTAGACAAAGAAATTTTACCAACAGTTTTCTTGCTGCAAGAATTTTCTGTCTCACAATTTTGTACTAATTCACATAGGCTACACCGAGTTTAATTACAAGATTACAGCGCTATACTCTCACGCACTAACAGATTGCAATGCTGGCTTGACTCAAATATGTCTTTATTACTTTCGTGAGTTGTTACTGCATTTCTTTCTCCACCCTTGGTTGGTCGTAATTTGCAGAGTTCTTAGAAGCATGTTGATGCAAGTGGTCTGCAGCTCCACATCTCTTGCATTAGAAATTCGTTAGTAAGCAATCTTTGGACTGGCATTCGTTTTGTCACGACTAAGGCGGATCTATTTAATCACTTGAGCTAAGAAGCACACATGTTTGTCGGGTTTCCGTTTAAATTGCCCTGTTACAACAAAAGAGTCGATAACTCAACATCCTGGTATATATGCTAAAGTGGGTCACTTCAGTAAAATATTTATTTGTTGAACACTAACAAACATCCGGGGTTTTGCGTAGCATATTAGAAAATCTCAGACCTCAGTGCACAGTTTGGATCCTTATGATTGCATTTGCACAAACTTATATATTTGCACATGTTTATATTTTAAACACATGTTTAAAATGTCTGAAAATTAACAAGTTTACAATGAGATTAAATGTGAGCCTAAATTAATTGTGTCATAGATATTCACACAAATTGACTGTTGACCTAATACGTGTGCTGCTGAGTCATTAGTTAAGACTTATCGTTTTGTTCTTTAATACGCTTAGTTTCAGACCAGTTAAATACATTGGCTTTCCTCATGAGACTGTACTGCAACCTTAGGGGGCCCTACTTAGCGGGGCCGTAAGACCCTTTCAGGGTCCCCTGTGTGACTCCATTTTCTCATTGATTGTGTACTACTGTTGTTTGTTGGTCACCAAATAAATGATTTGATTTGATTAGATTTTGGTTTGATAGAGTGTATAATTACGCTGTAACTAAACTAATCTAAAGCATAATTTGAATTAGAGGACCTATTACCGCTGGATTTATAGATAATGTGACACTATATAGAGAATTTGAACTATATTGATACAAGTTGTGCTCTCAAACAATTGAAAAGATGAACTATAACTAAAATAATTCAACCCCTGTGGCAATCACAGTATTTGGTGAAATTGTAAATTAAACAAACCGAAAGAAATAACATTATGGCAGAAATTCTTCAGTGCAAGAGTTGTAGACTTGTGGAATGGTTTGATGATATTAGGGGCTACTGTCTCAGTGGACAATATCACAGCTTTTAAGAGGAAGCCAGGAGAGATAGGCTATTAAGCATTACAGGTTAACTTGCAGTGGTTCTAACACAGAATACACGTCTTCTAAACCACTTAAAACCCTAGTCATACTATGTTAAGCAAGGAAAGAAACATGCATAATTATGTACTTTCAAGCATCATGATTCAGACTTTCTTTGTTGAAGAGAACGAGAATGCAAACCGCTAAAAACGAATTAAACTCAAGTTTATTCTGTTCTGTTCTCAGCCATCCTCGTTTCGAGGGTCGGCCGCATCATGAACAATATTCCTCCAACGTCTCCTGTCTTCCGTCAGTCTTATCAATTCCTCCATTGTCAATCCAGTCCATTCCTTTATGTTGCCCAACCAGTTTGTTCTTGGTCTTCCTCTTTTCCGATTTCCCGGAATTGTGCTCTGCATGATGTCTTTCTCCAAGCAAATTCCCTCTCTTCTCATGATGTGTCCGAAGTAAATAAGTTTTCTTTATTTTACCGTCTTCAGCAGACTCCTCTCCACTCCTGCCTCCCCAGCACCCATTCATTTTTCCGCATTTCCGTCCAAGATATGTTCATGATCAATCTCAGACACTTCATCTCGAATGCCTCTATTCTTCACTCTTCCTCCTTCCTCAGTGTCCAACTTTCACAACCATATATAGCCACCGGCCATACCAGTGCTCTCCATAACTTTATCTTTGTTGTTGTTGTTATGTCATGGCTCTTCCATATCTTTTTAAGGTCTGTAGCCACTGCATAGTGCATACCCCTTTGCCAATCGTACTCGAATCTCTGCACCGCAATCACTGTCTTCGTTGATCGTTGAACCCAAATACGTAAATCTGTCCACCTGCTCCAGTGCCTTTTATTAGGCCTACACAAATTCCTTGACCATTTCCCAGAAGATGTATTGGATTGGGATTAGGGGCAAAATATGAGTGTTTGACTTTAGCCAAGTAAATATCATCAAGACGTTGTATGAGGAAGAGGACGAAGAGGATGAGAAGAACAAGGAGGAGGAGGAGGAGGAGGAGGAGGAGGAGGAGAGCAATGTCTTTTCCAGGAGGCAGCCGTGGGTATGAAATGCTAGCAACTTAGTTTTCTTAGCCTCGGAATATGAGACCGTGTGGCCACTGGCTAGTCCTCTTCCTCGCCGTCTCATCTTCCCACTGACGTGGTCAACGCACTCAGTACTGCCGAGTTGGCTGGGGAGCCAGTAGTTAAATTCAATCGGATCTGAGATCAGGCGCCTCCGATTAGAGATCCGCCACCTGAACCAGAAAGTCCACCACCCAGCGGATGAGACCCGCCACATAAATGTGTGTTTACTTTGCAAAAAATGAATGATAGGCTACTCATCGTTTCACACTTTTTGTTATATTCAAATAGCGAGTATCAGTTATAGATTACCCAGAAAGTATAAGTCGTTAGCTTTTGCAAAACTTTTTAGATCCGCCACCTCTGGTCAGTGCCGGCGCCAGGATTTCAGGTTTGGGGCTAAAGCTCCAAAAACCTTCGTTTTTGTCCCCTCCTCCCTGTGATTTGCAATTTCCCACTTTTGGGGGGCCGAGCCGCAGTTAGGGGGCTTAGTCCCCCTATCCCCCCTCTGGCACCGCCCCTGCCTCTGATTTAACCATTTAACAACTGATTTCAGCCCATATTTGAACCTCCGAATATTCGGCCGACAGTCAAGGGCGCTGACCACTAGTCCAGCGCTCACACCCCCACAATTTACTAATTATCCGCAAAATGTCTAATTCTAGTGTGTCTGTAACGCTTATAGGTGTAACGCTTATAGGTATCGTTTGTGTAACGACGTCAGAAATGTGAACGATAGGATTTCAACGGAACACCGTTTGGTCATGTTGATAGACTATCATAAGTTAAAGCATATTTACTTTCGTGTGACAAAACACTGAAATTGTATTACATGATTTAGGAAAGCTGGGGTCAATGTCTATAAGCCGTAGCTTTTAGTGACTCCATTTGCGCAGTTGCTATTCTGTATTTTAATTTGTAAGAGTGTTTCACTGTTGCTTGTTTGTAGCTGCTGCTGGTATACCATAAAGATTTCAAAAACAACAACAACAATAAAGTGGAATTCTCGCAAGATCACAAGACCACAAGATACAGACTCTGGACCATCCCACAACATACAATTGCTTAGCATCATCGTTTGATTTTAGTTGTTTGTTTCCTATTAGACAAATCAGAATACTAAAACAATAATAAGCACAATAGAACAAATACTGAAAACTGCAAGAGAGCAGTTTGTGGGAGACCGGTACAGCCATCTCATCGTATCATGCAAGCAATAGATCTACTTGGAGTCAGCACAATTGGCATCTATGATTTTTCGAACGACACCATACGCTAAATTCGAGTAATTCATTGGTATTGCCAGTGAGCAGAGTAAGAATGCAGACCAGGTACGCACATGGCAGTCAAAAAGAGCAAAAATTCTAAGATCCGTATGTTTCACTGGATGAAAAGGCGGGTGGTTGAAATACCAGTTGAGATTTGAATCATCTGTTCTGTCTCAGCCATCCTCGCTTCGAGGGTCGCCACATCATGAACAATATTCCTCCAGCGTCTCCTGCCTTCCGTCATCAGTCTTATCATTTCCTCCATTGTCAAAAAGTCCATTCCTTTATGTTGCCCAACCAGTTTGTTCTCGGTCTTCCTCTTTTCCGTTCTCCCGGCATTGTGCCCTGCATGATGTCTTTCTCCATGCATATTTCCTCTCTTCTCATGATGTGTCGTTTTCTTTCTTTTACCGTCTTCAGCAGACTCCTCTCCACTCCTGCCGCCCCCAACACCCACTCATTTGTCCGCATTTCCGTCCAAGATATATTCATGATCAGTTTCAGACACTTCATCTCGAATGCCTCTATTCGTCTTTCCTCCTCCCTCCTCAGTGTCCAACTCTCAACCATACATAGCCACCGGCCACACCAGTGCTATCATAGTCGACCTACTTGTATTCATTTGTTGTCCTTGTCCAGCATGCAAATGGAACGCCACAGAAGACAAACTAATGTTAATGCTAACTTGAAAAGTATTCTAAACACTTTGGCTCGTGTAGCCAAATACGACAGCCTATATCGTCTTCGTTGTCACCACCACCACCACCATCACCACCACCATCACCACCATCATCATCATCATCGTCATCATCATCATCATCATCATCATCATCACCACCACCACCATGATCGTCACCATCACCATCATAATCACTTACCGGCGCAGTTGGAGATACTTATACAGTAGACAATCACGAACAGTAACATGGATGAAACTCTGATTCCAGACTCTACTTTCGCCATTTCGTCAAATGCGTCGTACGTGATTCCCTAAACACGCGCATCAACTATTACGAAACTATCATTACCAGAATCCCGACTAGATGACTAACAGAATCCAATGTGAATAACCAGCATACAACAACCATTTGACCCTGACCCTAGTATTAACCATGTGCTTCAACAATACTGTCAACAGGGTCATACATGTATGTGTCACCATATAGGCATAGGCCTGTACGCGACATCCTAGGGTATACGATTGTTTTGGTATCAATGTAGCACAGTAGGCCTACGCTGTCTCGGCCAACTGCGTTGCGTGCCCGATTACATGACTAATTCAACAACAGAACAACAGTTGATGTAGAAGCTACATGTGTCTTTTTGTCTTCAGATTTCAGATTATTTTAAAAGAAATCCGAGCAAAGAAAACTTAATAAATAGCGTAAATAGTAGACCTTATTCCTGCCTAAAATTGTTGACACAACTCGAGCATTTCCATAGCGCAACTCATAAAATTAAAACCGGATGCCAGCTTGATTTTGAGTACTGCTTCAATTCAGAGGGCGCCACAGATAACGAAGCGAATAAAAAATATCCAGCTGCCACAAGACCAAAGAGAGCAGAAAGAGACAGAGAAGCTGCTACGGTTGTTTGTTCATTCATTTAAGAGATTTATATAGCGTCCCTTCAAGGCTATCTAATCAGAAGCGCTCCCGATTCAATCCCGGCTAGATAGAACAGTCTTAAGGTTTGCATAAAACATGGCAGCGAGGGCACTGGGCACCAAGCGAAGAGCCACACGAGACTCATTCCAAATTGCAGGACCGTCAACAGAGCGCTGCCTAATAGCAGTCCGCGAGCTGGAGACAAGGAGCTCAGCCTGATTAGATGAGCGGAGAGTGCAAAGGCGCTGGTCATTAAGGGTGGAGCGGCAAAGCTCATGCTAATAGCCGCAAGGACACGCCTAACAAATGCAGATACCCGATAAGTATTCCGCTGCGGAACAGGGAGCCAGTCTTTAGAATGAGAGTAATTATAGTGGCTGAATCAGAGTAAGATTTTTTATCAGTTATAAGTTTAGTTTCGAATGGAAAGCCTGTGGATTGATAGAGGCAGATAGTAAAAAAAAACGAAACTGGCGAAGGAGCGCGGAATTTGCGGAATTCAGGAGGGATATTGTTCCAGAATCGAAGGCAGTTAAACATTATGATCACATACGTACATATGCACATTGTTTTTGCAATGTAATATCGTGTAATATTTTTTTTATACAAGTATTATAGTCTAATACTGTGTCATTCTATGCACGACAATGAAAATGAATTTTACAGCATTTATTAATTGAAACAACTGAGCGACATACGGAAGCAGCGTCAAGAGATTAACCTATTCGCTGTCGCGTAAGACTTAACACTTTAACAACGGCTACATTGGTTTCTAAGTCACTTTTAGTAACAGACATCGTAAAGTGTTAACTGACTTGCTAGAATAGGCTAATTCTGTTTTAAAGTCATATCTTTTCTGAATAAAATAATGTGTGACATTAATCGTGCACAGCAAGTTAGACTATTCAAAGCATCGATTATTATAACCTAAGTACAAATTGAAGGAATAAGTCGTATATTGAAAAGCTTCCTGAAGAATCCTCAGTCACCATCATAGATTTCGTGAATCTGAAAACGTGTCCATGGCTCGCGTCCATTCAATTACTTTCGTTGGCAGACGTTACTTCCAACTGTTGCATGGACGGTAACAAACAAGAAACAAAGATTACTCAGATTACTATACTTTGCTAATCACCCAGATACAGCATATTTTTGCATTGATGTTCTCTGCAGACAAATACGTCACTTATTGATTTCATAAGATATAATAGGAGGATCAATTATTATATCGTATCATATCGAACAACTTCTAAGGCTCCTCTCGAAGTATGACCTAATCAGAGGCGCTCCCAGTGTGCAAGACCCGTGAGAAAAGAAAAGTCTTAGGACAACGACTAAAAAGTAATCAGTAATTGTCCGAGGTACTATCCTGTTGCGAATCGCAGAGGGTAGATCATTCCAGAGCGAAGGACCAACAGAAGCATAAGCAATAAGCACTATGTTTGGCAGCAGTGGTCCGAGATCTGGGAACAAGTTCTCCTGTGGTTTAAGTTCAGAAAAGAACCTTGCACCAGTCTTTATTCTATTCCAAAATTCTGTTTACACACTCCGATGATTCTGGTATGTATAGTGATACGGAACATAATGTCAACTCTAAAATGAATGTTTGGTTAGTTCTGATTCCGATAACATTGAGATCTACAGTAGCATCGACACAATCCATAGAGAAAACTCACAGGAGTCTCGAAGGATTCTACACAGCGTGACACCTCACCGGAGGGTTTGAACCACAAAGGGTCAGTTTATTTGAAACCATGAATCAGTTCCTGTAGATCCAAGGACCACGTTTGATCCTTAATTGATCTCATAGTCATTTCCTAAATCAGCTCGTGAGATCAGCGTTTATCTGCGTTTAGGACGAGCACTGTTGATGACAAGCGGGGATCATTGAGTGTTAAAATCCAGTGCGTAGAGAGACAGATATATTCCGACAGACATAGTCAGCACATGAGAAAGAGCGACAGACAGAAAGCAAGGAAGACAATAGGACGGCATCGCACCATAAGAGACCGTAGAGAATTGACTAACTTTGTCCTGGTTTTTCTTCCCATATATGTATCCACCGATGGCGATCAATAGCAGAATGACGAACGTAAGTGCTAACGGCCAGATGAGAAGGCTGTAGTTATGATGCCTATGCGACAGCACTGTTCTTCTGTTCGGTGGAAATCCTCTGTAAATCGTTACAACTGGCACTCCAGCCTAGAAATGTTAAGATCATACACATTAGGCAAATGTCAGTCTGTCTGTCCTTTTGTATCAAATCATTCACGTCCTTCTATCTGTCAGTCCCTGCATGGTAAGGTAATCATCGTTCCTCTTCTTTGACATTACGTGGTTCACAATCTCCCAACATCTTGGTAACTGTTAACCAGCTAGGGATGGGAATTCGTCGGTCTGTCTCTGCGTGTCTTCGAGAACCTAGAACTGGTGACTTTTCTAGACATCTTAATACTGTATTTTAATTCACGAATCTTTTGTTATTAATGAGCTTAACATCATTTAGGCACACCATTAAGTTCTACACAAAAGCACACGTAGGAATCTAGATATAAGCAAATACACGCATGCCTATGGGCCTACATACTGTACAATCATTCATGCAGGCAAACATACATAAATACAGCCAGCCGACCAATTTTTTATTTCTCGTCAGACCTTTTAATTTCAACGCCTCACCACTCATTACTATCGCATTTACGTTGCAATAGACCAACGACATAGAACATGCCATGCACTTTGTTAAGCTGAGACCGTCTAACCAACGGCATTCGTTGTTCTTATCCAGTTCTTAATCCAGTGCATTGCTTGCTACAGGCTACAGCGCCCCTTTTTCATTACAGTTAGCCTACTAACAAGTATAATTGCGGCTCACTTGGAAATTCAGCAATAGGAGTTTAGAAAAACATCGCACTTAAAAAGGTGTTAGAGTTTGTGATGAGTAAGTCTTACAGGTTACAGCATTACTATTTCCACAGTTTATCATCTACAGAATTCGTTATCGTCAATCTAAATTCGAAGCCATATCGACTGATGTATGCATGCTTGCAATGACTACGCGCTGCCAGTAGCTAAATTAGATAATTTTGCGCTTACTGACCACTCTGTCGAGAGTTCCATCTTCAATCGTTTCATTCGCAGCTTCGAGGAGTATAATACCACAATCACGATCATCTGATTCCAAAATAATCGGGGGACAAACTTTAGTAAGTGATCGTGTAATTTTAAAACAGGAATCATCTCGTCATTCCAGATCTTAATGCACAATGATATTATTCCAAAAGCATAAGGTGACTTCGTTCATCCTAGAGACGTAGAAAGTGTGCCACTTGTGACACAAAAATGGTCAGAATAGTAAGAACATGGTCAGTTATCCAATCCTAAAACGGAAGATAAATTATCGTTCTTGAAGATCGATGTAGCCTATCCAAACATAACTTAGAAATGATAATTTCATAGATACAGATCACGGAATCTTAAGCAGCATAAGCATCACATTACTGTCACTTCACTCTAATATGAAGAAAGATCCATTACCCTGTAAGTAAGTATAGGCCCGGTGTCATATAGTGCGATTTATGGAAAGCGCTCAGTTCCCTTCCTTTTTTCCCTTGACCAGCCAATGGACAAAGTCCTCAGGTGCTCTGCCTCCTGTCTCTGGTCTCTCTGGCAACATAATTCGGACCTCCACTGGACCACGATCTCTGGACAGCCTCTCCAATACGACTCAGCGCTCGTGAATAAGCTGATGCCCTGCGCTTAGCTTAAGATTGGTGCTTTTAAAATGTAGATTTTACGATCACGGTTACGATTACGACGGTAGGCTACTGAACGTGGGGTTAAAGTTAATAGCCTACAAATTACAATGTCTAATAACTTCCAAGAGAACGCCTTTGCCATATTATACGCCTAGTATAAGCGAATATTGATTGATTGATTGATTGATTGATTGATTGATTGATTGGTTGGTTCATTGGTTGGTTGGTTGGTTGACAATTGATTGATTGATTGATTGATTGATTGATTGATTGATTGATTGAAATTGATTTGATTGATTGATTGATTGATTGATTGATTGATTGATTGATTGATTGATTGATTGATTGATTGATTGATTGATTGATTGATTGATTGATTGATTGATTGATTGATTGATTGATTGATTGATTGATTGATTGATTGATTGATTGATTGATTGATTGATTGATTGATTGATTGATTGATTGATTGATTGATTGATTGATTGATTGATTGATTGATTGATTGATTGATTGATTGATTGATTGATTGATTGATTGATTGATTGATTGATTGATTGATTGATTGATTGATTGATTGATTGATTGATTGATTGATTGATTGATTGATTGATTGATTGATTGATTGATTGATTGATTGATTGATTGATTGATTGATTGATTGATTGATTGATTGATTGATTGATTGATTGATTGATTGATTGATTGATTGATTGATTGATTGATTGATTGATTGATTGATTGATTGATTGATTGTTGATAGTGCTTGATATTAGAACGAGAACGCGCAATCACCATGCCCAGGATCGTTAAATTATTCCTGAGTAAGGTCAGAAATTATGCAGACGATGTACAGAGATAGAGGCGTTGCTAAATTGAATCTAGTGAAACTCTATGACCTCAGAATTCTTATTGCCTTTACCTTACTCTGCTGAGAACGTATCACTGTAACTTAAGGGACGATTTCAGTCGGTCAGTAAGTCGTTCGTTCGGTCAATCATTCAGTCCGACCGTCTCCGAGATTGTCCGCCTGCCTACGTTTGTCTGCCTTTGGTAGGCCTAGTGAGGGCATGTTTCTTAGATTGGAAGAGAAATGCGATGTCACCTTTTCCAACTAGCAGAAGAGACATCGCGAGAATCCCATTGAGAGTCTCAGGATCAAGTTCAAGAAAACGCAGGTCGTTAGCTTCATATTCCGCCGAACTCTTCTCCCTTTTCTTCCTTTTCTTCTTGTTTGGACCTAGTGGAGGAATCAGGGTGGTGGTTGTTTTGAGAGTTACTTCCAACTGTCGCCGTGTAGGTGTCATCATGGTAGGTGTGGGAGTTGTTGCAACTAAAGCAGCAGGCCTACTTGGGGTAATTGTTGTCGTATTTGACTTCCCGCGATTGAGTCTTTCTAAGATTGCCTTATGAACATTCCAATACATGGAGTCCACATTGGTTCGATTCTAAATATAAACAACGTAAACAAAGCAAAAGTTAAGAACAACATTGACAACGACAACAACAACAACGATTATTAGCCACGATTATACGAAGTGTCTGGCCTAAACAGAAAATTCTATATCGCTATACATATTTTATTATTCGTATTTGTTCTTTTTCACCACATCATCGTAAACATATTCATCATCAGATTATATTCCCTTGACATCTGTTTGCAACCCTATCTATAGGTGTTAGCGAAAGACAACAGTCGAACCTCTGTGTCAAAGTCCGTGCAATTGAATTCGATCGTCACAATCGACTTTTCCTGCTTTTCTGTCAGAGTTCCAAGATGGAAAAAACGTGCTGGAGAATTAATACCAGCCTCGTTCCTCTGCAAATATTAAAATTAAAACATTTTAAAACATTTTTAAAACATTTTGGAACAATAGGCTACTAATTGCACCAGAATATTTATGTAACGCCTTCACAATCTATTAAAGACATTCCTATTACATATGATCGGGAACTACGACTATGATCAAAGAGTTTTCAAATGAACTCCACGACGTTTATCATCCAAGTCGTTTGGATTCGAACAAACAATGCATTCTGTCTCCCTCTATCTACTCCCAAAACTTACTCACCGAAGATACATGATGTTAGCCAAATCCAACAACACAAGCAAACATTAAACAGTATCTCTTTTTCACTTGCATAGACAAAAAAGTAGGTTGATGGTGTATGGTAATTGTTATGGTGTGTTAAAATAATTGTGGTGGTGATGGTGTGTTGGTGTTGGTGATGATTGTCGTCGTGGTCGTAGTGGTGGTTGTGGGTGTGGTTGTTGTTTCGGTGTTCGTTGTGGTGGTGGTGGTGGTGGTGATGATGATGATGATCTGGTCACTCTTTCTTTTCCAGCTGAATGGTGATGGAAATAGCGTTGCTAAAAATCTGTTTAGTCCTATCTGTGTTTCTTTTATTACTTACTTGTTTATCTCCGGCATCTGAAAGTAATGAAAAGGCAAAACATTTGAGCAAAGTGTGGATAAACCAAACACGAGGATTATTACATACAGTAATCAGGCCTTGATTTTATTTGAATTTACAGAAGATATTTTTTAGATCTGGGTTGCAAAAACATATGCCTGAATGCTGAAGTGTTAATATTTAATGCTACTTAGGAGCTTGATATGCACTGAAGTCGGGAAAGACCTATTGCGTGAATAAACAGTGACAAAAATAGACATTAAATAGAAAGACTTAGTACACTTATTCCCAGACAGCCACATTCAGTAGGACAAGAGAGGACCAGCATCGAGTCATTGTTGCGAACAGGTGGGCGTAATGAAAGTGGCTCTCGGGGTTCATTTTCAAGAAATAGTCATATCCTCACGATATTCCTATTTTCATTTGTTATCCGATTATCATTAATCTTTTAATATTCACTTGCGAAGATAGCCTACGAATATAGAACAGACCGTTAGTTTTATTAGAAGTTTTTATTTATTGGTATTATATGGTTCGAAGTTATTATTTTTCTTTTAGAAAAGTAAAGAGGACTATTTTGTTTAAAATCTCTCTAAAAGATCGATCTATTATTTGTGGACGTGGTCGATAGAGCTTATAACGTACATGTAGTTTGTCTTTGATCTGCCTTTTGGAATCGGTTTGAAAAAAGCGGCATATTAAAAGTATCAACTATAAAAGACTCCGTCTATGAATATTCATCGTGCTAGAAGAAGCTAAATGATTCAGTTCGCTACGAGTCCATTCAAAAGAGATTGAATGACCTATAAGTGCAACTAAACAGAATCCGCTACTGGTCAATCTAAGAACATTAACGTGATTTGCTAGCAAAAATCAGATCATAAGGACTCGTGCTGAAAGATCCTGTCTAGTAACGGTCTGTGTTCCTGGACATCAAACTCTAACCATAGTACACTCTGCTGCCGAGAAAGATTTACAGGTTCCTCCATAGTTGTAAAAAACGTTTTTTTGGTTTCTTATTTTTTCCAAAAAACGTCGCTCAACGGATTTTTTATTTGACGTCTCGTTTTTTTCCGCTTTTTATTTTTTTATGTAACTTTATTTAGTTATTCACTGTCTGTTATTATTTGATTAATTTCATTTTTGTCTTATTTCCCTTACGTTGTCTCCGTCCTTTCAAGGATTCATCTAATTTGCATCACTATTTAGTGTCATCAGTTGAAAAATCAACAGCACAGTTCAGGAAATGAAATTTATAACAGTTATTTGAATTTCTAAGTTTTCCAAAATGCGATTGTCTTTGTACTCAGTAATCTCTGATTGACTGATAAACTGACGGATATTAGGCTACTCACAATTATTAAGTTCTTATGTAAGTCAGAATTGTAAGTAGATCTACAATTTTTAATTAAGTACACTCTACTTACAAAGTTTAGTTTTTAATTGCTTATTTCAGCATGGACTTATGTGGACATATGTATGCAATTTAAATTCCAAAGATTTCAATATTTTTAATCTCAATTTCTTTTTTAACCAAACTAATGAAAAAGAAAATAATTGTTGTCGATTACTGTTATTTGGTGTTTACTAACAAAGTTATGTTATTTGCTGATTAAACTAAATTGTGTAAACAATGTTTTTAATTTTAAATGCAGTAGCGGTGTAGAGCAAAGTCAAATTATGTTCTTTTCCGTTTTTTTCTCGTTTTTTTCCGTTTTTTATTATTTTCAATAAAACGACGTTTTTTTCCGTTTTTATTTTGATTTTACCGATTTTAACAACTCCATTCCACATATCAAAACGAGCTCAACGGACTTTCTGGTGAAACAGACCTTCCGCTTGAAACCAAATTTCCTGCTGCATAGATCTCTCAGGTCCCCTCTTTGTATTGTTTCAATTGATTCAACTCAGGACACGTTTCTGTTGACCTTAGATCAGTTATGTACTCATATAAGGCAAAGTATTTAGGGATAGCCTATGCCCGATAGGCGCTATGTTTATATGTTGTTACGTTGTAGCACAAAAGGCCTTAGAAGGGTCTGCATAGCCTACCTTAATGATTCTATTGATTTTTCAAATTAAGATGGTGATTCACAAACATCGCGTTCCATCTGCAAATCTATCTTCAGATTGCAAATGTCTTTGTTGTAGAACAGTAGGACTGTATACGAGAATGGCACAGGCCGATTCCAACAAAACTTAATATGGATATCTTTAGTACTTTTCTGTCCGTTGTCTGATGACGCTAAAGCGTGTTTTAAGACCTTGTGCAATGTCCGTAAACGGTGATATGGGGCGAAACCTGAACTAGAGACTTTTCAGAATCGATTAACAATGTCCTATGACATTGCACATAATGGGTAAGTTGAAGCATACACTCTATGCTGTCGCATTACCACGTGTCAATTCTCTTATGAAATGAATTGTTCGTAAAGCTGACGATCAAAATGACCTGATTCTTTTTGCAGATCCTGCCTACAAGGATATAGAACTATGTAGGCCTTAGAAGGCCTTAGAAGGGTCTGCATACCTTAAAGATTCTATTGATTTTTCAAATTAAGATGGTGATTCACAAACATCGCGTTCCTGAAGTTCCAAGGGGTCAATATAGTCAAAAATATTTTGCAAACAGTTTTCTTGCTGTACCAATTCACATACGACCTACACACATTTAGCCTAATTATAAGATTATAGCGCTGCTCTCACGCACTAAAAGATTATAATGCTGGCTTGACTCAAATATTTTGTTATTAGGCTACTTTCGTGAGTTGTTCATGCATTTCTTTATCTACTCATCCATGGTTGGCCATTATTTGCAGAGTTCTAATAGGCATGGTGATTTTAACTGGTTTCTAGTGTCCCACAATTAGAACTGCATATCGAGGATCTCTTGTAGATCTAATAGATATTCTTAAGGACACAATCTATCGACTGTCGTTCGTTTTCACTTGACTAAGGCGGATCTCTTTGACTCTCTTAAACTAGCTTACAAGCACGCTTGTTCATCAGGCATCCGTGTAAATTGCCCTGTTAGAAAAACAGGATTGGTAACTTAACATCCTGGTATATTCTAAAGTGGGTCACTACAGTAAACGATTTCTTTGTTAAATTGTTGAACACTAATAAACATCCAGGATTTGCATAGCCTATTAGAAAACATACGACTTCAGTGCACCGCTTGGATCCGTATGATTGCATATCCCCAAACTTATATATTTAGAGATACAGTATATAATTATGGAGTAATTAAACTAATAGATTTATAGAGAATGCTAGAGTACATTGAGAATTTGAACTATATTCGTACAAGTGGGGGGGCCCGATAGCGCATTGATAACATCTGGCGTCGAGAGGCGAATTGTAGGCTGCGGCCAAAGGCTGCTATTAGCGCCGTTGCTATGTAATAAGATTTATTATTTACACTTCTAGCCTCGCTCCTTGCGGAGCACGCGGTCCAGGGTGCTTTATGCAGTGACATACAGGCATACTTGCACTGTCTGTCATCAAATGCGGGCTATGAGTCGGACACTGGATGCGTTGGGGATGTGGATGTCTTCAAACCGCCTTCGCCTTAATTCGGCAAAGACTAAATTCATGGCTGGGAACCCGGCAGCAGCTTGCAAGCTTGATTTAGCCACCCTTGCTGCTGAATCCCCAGTTACACTTTCTCTGCTACTGATCGCGACCTTGGGCTACTGGACCAAGAACTTACTCTTGCTCCTCATCTCCATAGGAGCCGCAATTGCTTTTACCAGTTGCGTCTTTTTCGCACCGTCGCACGGTCGCTGACTAAGTAGCAACCACTTTACTGCATTCCTTTGTTAAGCTCGACTTGACATCTGGTACTCCGGCCTACCTTCTTGTCGGTTGGCGTGCCTCGACCGGGTGCTCCGCTCTGCGGCGCGCCTTATTGGCCGAATACTCAAAGTATCCAACTACATGCGAAACCTTACACTGGCTCCCTATGAACCACTTAGGATCGCCTCCCTGGTGTGGCGATGTCACTGGGCCTTGCCCCATCCTATTGCGGGACCTCTGTCGTCCCTCGGGGCCCAGGGTAGTCGCTCCCTTCGCTCTTTGAGCGGGGGTGCTCACAGTCCCTCTTGCCCGCACAGCTCTATGCAAAATCGTGCTTTCTCAGTGGTGGGCCCAACGTCTGGAATGGGCTCCCCATTCTCCTTCCTAGAACGCTCTCTGATTTATTCTAGTGAACCTGAAAACTGTTCTTTTTGGCCGTGCTGGATCCGGGAGCACCTCAGAGTTGAAGAGGTGCTGGGGACCTGAAGTGGAGCCAAAATCAGGCGCTTAATAAAGAAAAAATATTATTATTATGATTATTAGTTGTGCTTTCAAGCATTTGAAAAGATTAAATTATAACGAAAACCGTTCAAACCGTGTGACAGTCACAGTATTTGGTGAAATTGTATATTAAGCAAACCGAAACGAATATCATGGCAGAAATTCTTCAGTGAAAGAGTTGTGGACTTGTGGAATGGTTTGGATGATAATAGGGGGCTACTATCTCAGTGGACAATATCACAGCTTTAAAGAGTAGGCTAGCAGACATAGGCCGTTAAGCACTACAGGAACTTGCATTGGTTCTAACACAGACTAGACGTCTTCTGAACCACTTAAAACTCCTAATTTTCTTATCCTCGGAATACGAAGGCGTGTGGCTAATCCTCTTTCTCGCCGTCTCATCTCCTCACCGACTCGGTCAGTGTGATTACAGAGTTGGTTGGGGAACAAGTGTAGCCAAAATCTAGAAATAAATAAACCGGATCCGAGACCCGAATGAGGCTCATCACATAAACGAATGGTTGATTGCAAAAATCAATGACAGTCTTCGTTTCACACTTTTTAGTCATATCCAAATAGCGAGTAGGCTATCAGTTACCGATGGCCCAGAAAGACTTAGGATTTAACTTTGCAAAACTTTGGAGATCCGCCACCTCTGAATGAACAATATTTAACCACTGATTTCAGCCCTAGCGGGGATTTAAACCTCCGACTTCTCGGGCTAGAGTCCAGAGCGCTAACCGTAGTCTAACGCTCACCCCCACCCTTCAATTTACTACTCATACGCCACATGTCCGTTTAATTTAAGTGTATATGTAACGCTTATAGATTATTGTGTTGCGACGTCAGAAATTTGAGTGATAGCGTTTCAACATAAGTGTAGGCCTCCTAATGTTCGCAGGATCAAAAGACCACAAGATAGCCTACACGGCCCTACAGACTCTGGACCATCCCAAAACAAACAATTGCGCTGCATCATCGTTTGATTTTTGGTTTTTGTTTCTTATTAGAAATACATGAATACCAAAACAAAATAGAACATATACTGAGAACTGCAAGAGAGAGGCTTGTGGGAGGCCGGTAGAACCACCTCATCGTATCATGCAATCAATAGCGTTGCTTGAAGTCAGCACAACTTGCGTCTGTGATTTTTAGAACTATGCACTAAATTCAAGTAGGCTTTATTCATTGGTGGGCCTATCGTCAATGAGCAGATGCAGTCTATGTGTGATGGTGTGGCTATGACAGTAAAAATGAAAAAAATTCTAAAATCCTTATGTTTTATCGGATGAAAATGCAAGCGGTCGAAATCCCAGTTGAGATTTGAATAGCCGACCTATTCATCTGTTGTCCAGCATGCATATGGGACGCCATAAAAGACAAGTGTTGATGTCTAGAGTTGAAAGCATTCTCAGCACTTTAGCTCATCAAGCCAAATACGACAGCCTCTAGGCTTATCGTCTTCGTCGTCGTCGTCGTCATCATCATCATCATCATCATCATCATCATCATCATCATCATCATCATCATCATCATCATCATCATCATCATCATCATCATCATCATCATCATCATCATCATCATCATCATCATCATCATCATCATCATCATTATGACCATCATCGTCACCATCTCTATCATAATCACTTACCGGCGCAGTTGGAGAGACTGATACAGTAGACAAACACGAACCGCAGCATAGAAGAAACTCTGACTCCAGACTCTACTTTCGCCATTGCGTCAAATGCATTTATTAAATAAGCCCATAAACTATTACGAAACTATCATTAGCAGAATCCGATGAGGTGATTAACACAATCCAATGTGAACAGACAGCACCCCACAACGCATTCACCCCAGTATTAATCAATGTGCTTCAACAATACTGTCAACAGGGTCATGGGGGTTACCATATAGACCTACACGCGACATCCTAGGCTACGATTGTTTTGGTATCAACGTAACACAGTAGGCCTACGCTGTCTCGGCCAATTGAGAAACCAATTAATAATTATAGTAATAATAATAGTCTTCGTTTAATATTTTCAAACTGACAATTACGCAGTATGATTATAGGCTAATACCTAGTATGAAAGTTTGATGACAAATTATTACAGGAGTCGAATTTAACTGTTTGGCAGACTTGCAAAGCGTCCATCACGTCCTACTGCTAATTTTTTCAACGCCACCTGGCGAATGAAAAGGCTGAGTTGACCTTGGGGTGGGTATATAGCAGGAAGCGATCCCGCGTCCGTTGTCTCTTCGTGCCAGAGTGTTATCAATACCCTAAACCCCGTCCCCATAGATGACTAATACAGCGACAGTCGATGCATAATTTGCATTGTCTTTTTGTTTTCAGATTATTTAACAAAAATTCCGAGCAAAGAAAACTTAATAAAATAGCGTAAATAGTGGTTCTGCCTAAAATTGTTGACAGAGCTCGAGCATTTCTATAGCGCAACTCATAAAATTAAAACCGGACACCAGCTTATTTCTGAGTGCTGCTGCAATTCAAAGGGTTCTACAGATACCGAAGCGAATGAAATATCCAGTTGCCACAAGACCAAAGAGAGCAGAAAAAACAGAGAAGCTGCTACGAATTGTTTGTTCGTTCATTTGGGAGACTTATATAGAGCCCCTTAAAGGTGATCTACTCAAAAGCGCTACGGACTGAACCTCGGCTAAAGAGCAGTGTCTTAGGTTGGCATAAAACATGGTAGCAAGGGCACTGGGCACCAAGCGAAGAGCCAAAGGAGGCCCATTCCAAATCGCAGGACCAGTATGGGAGGAGGTTGAATGCAGGTCCCAAGTTGACAAAAAAACGGGGGGAGTGTTTTTATCCTAGTATAATATAATGACTGTTGAGTTAATCGATACTAGGAAAAAACCGGTGAAACTCCAAGTCCTGCGAAGTTAAACACTACGATTGGGCCACATGACTTGTGGACTTGATTCTTCCTAGGGGACAGACTGAATGGAAGAGTTTATACTTCCTAGGACAAATTGAATGATGGGACAAAAGTTGATTCTTCCTGGGATCAAATAAATTGTGGACTTAGTTCTTTCTAGGAGAAATTTAATGGAGGTGTTGATTCTTCCTAGGACAAATTGAATGGGAGGAGTTGATTCCTCCTGAGATCAAATGACTTGTGGAGTTGATTCTTCCTATGACAGATTTATTAGCAGTTGAATCTTCCTCGGACAAATTGAATGGGGAGTTGATTCCAGCGCTGCAGTAGTAAAATTAGGAGGTGAGTACACGCTTTGTACATTAGGCTACAGTCTTTCCGGTTTTGTCTTCGTCATTTGTGTTCTTGTGAAGTTTGAGTTTTACAAATGTACAGCGCAGTGCGTTTGTGAGGCGCTTCATTAAAGAAAGATATTATTATTATTATTATTATTATTATTATTATTATTATTATTAATAATTATTATTATTATTATTATGTCAAAGTACATGTACGTTCAGGAAGAATCAACGCTGTCATTCAAGATTTTTAAGGAAGAAGAATCAACTCCACAATTTAATTTGTCATAGAAAAAATCAGTTTATAGACAACTAAAGAATGTGTTTTCTGCAATGTATCATTTTTCTGGGCACCCCTAAAGTATTGTAGTCTAATACTGTGTTCTTCTATGCACAACAATGAAAATGAATTTTACTGTAAATAAGCTTAGGCCCCTAATGTTAAACTACTGAGCGACATACGGAAGTTGCGTAAAGAGATCAACCTATTCGCTGTCGATTAAGACTTAACACTAACGAAGGCTGCATTGGTTTCCAAGTCAAATTACTTGCTAAGCTAGGCTAATTCTGTTTCAAAGTCATTATTATACACATTGTTTTTAAATGCAATTTTTCGTAATGTTATTGTTTTACATAGTTTAATACTGTGTAATTTTAGGCTCGACAATGAAAACGAATTTTACTGAAAATAGTTGAAACTACTGAACCACATACCAAAGCTGCGTCAAGAGATCAACAGTTGTGTAACATTAATTATGCACAACAAGTTAAACTATTCAAAGCTTCGATTAGTATGGCATAAGAACAAATTTAAAGAATAGTCGTATATTGAAAAGCTTCCTGAAGATTCCTCAGTCACCATCGTAGATCTCGTGAATCTGGCAACGTGTCGATGGCTTGCGTCCATTCAAAGGTTTTGATTGACAGGAGTTACTTCCATCTGTTACAGGACGGGAAAAAACAAGAGACAATGATTGCTCATATTTCTATAGCCTACCTTTCTTGTTAATCACCAAAATACGGCATATTTTTGCATTGCTATTCTCTTCAGACAAGGATGACTTGTGAGAAAAGAAAAGTGTTAAGACAACGAGAAAAGACAGTTATGCCCTCCAAGTACTGCCCTGTTGCGAATCACAGAGGTAGATCATTTCAGTGCGAAGGACCAACAGAAGCATAAGCACGATATTTGGCAACTGTAGTGGTCCGAGATCTGGGAACAAGTTATCGCGTGGTTTCTACGTTCAATTCAGAAAAGAACCTTACAATCAGTATTGATTCAATTCCTAAATTCTGTTTACACACTCCGATGATTCTGGTATGTATACTGATGCGGAACATAATGTCAACTCTTAAATGAATTTTGTTTAGTTCTGGAACCGATAACACAGATCAACGGTAGCATCGACAGAATCCATAGAGAAAACTCACAGGAGTCTCGAAGGATTCCGACAAATTACCAGAGGGTTCGAACCAGAAGAGATCCGTTTATTTGAATCTATGAATCAGTTCCTGTGGTGTAGATCCAAGGACCAGGATTGATTGATAATTAATTAATCTTACATCATTTCCAAAATAAACTCGCTAGATCAGCGTTGATCTGCGTTTAAGAAGGACCAGTGGCGTAACGAAGGGTTTCAGCGCCCAGGGGCAAGGGTTGACGACTGCGCCCCCTTTTAAGTTTCTTGCTGACTTTTATTCGTTCTTGTCATAGTAATGTGTACCACTGAAAGCTAATTTTGCGCCCCTCTGGTGCTGCGCCCGGGGGCAGCTGCCCCCTCTGCTCCCCCATCGTTAGGCCAATGAGAAGGACACTGTTGAAGATAAACTGAACATTGAGGACTCAAATCCAGTTATATTCCGACTGACAAAGTCAGCACACGAGAAAGTGCAACAGGCAGAAAGAAAGGAAGACAATAGGACGATATCGCACCATAAGACACCGTAGAGAATTGACTAACCTTGTGCTGTCTTTTCTTCCAACATATGAAGACGCCGATGACGATCAATAGCACAATGACGCCCAGAATCACTAACGGCCAGATGAGAAGGTTGTAGTTGTGATAATTATGCGACATCATTGTTCTTCTGTTCGCTGGAAATCCCTTGTAAATCGCTACAACTGGAACTCCAGCCTAGAAATGTTAAGATCAAACACATTAGGCAAATGTCAGTCTGACATAGCACAATGTACTTGTCCGTGTACTCTTTCGTATAAAATCATTCACGTCCTTCTATCTGTCAGTCCCTGCATGGTAAGGTAATCATCGTTCCTCTTCTTTGACATTACATGGTTCGGAATCTCTCAACATCTCGGAAACTGTTAACTATGGATGGGAATTCGTCGGTCTGGCTCTAATCCTGTCTGCGAGAACGCACACCTGATGACACTCTAGTTATCTTAACGCTGTTATTTTATTCACGAATCTTTATTATAACTATTTCCACAGTTAAACATCTACAGAATTCGTTAGTGTCAATCTAAATTCGAAACCCTATCGACTGATGTATGCATGACTACGCTCTGCCAGATACTGAATAATATTATTTTGCGTTTACTGACCACTCTATCGAGAGTTCCATCTTCATTCGTTTGATTCACAGCTTCGAGGAGTATCTTGCCACAATCACGGTCATCGGATTCTAAAACGATCGAGAATCTTTAGGAAATGATCATGTAATTTTGAAATAGCAAGCGATACGTCATTCCTTTAAAAATGGTCACCTAATCTTAATGCACAAGGATATTATTCTAATATTTCAAAGGAACTTCATGCATCCTAAAGACGCAGAAAATTTGCTACTAGTGATGCAAAATAGTCAGAATAGTAAGAATATAATCAGTTACCCAATCCTAAAGCAGCAGATAAATAATCGTTCTAAGCAAGCAACTTAGAAATTGTCAGTTCCGAAGATACAGGTCACCGAATCTTAAGCAGCAAAATTATCGCTTTACTGTTATTTCATACCAAAATGAAGAATGATCCAATACCCTGTAACTGTAACTAAACTTACTAAAGGTCCAGTGTCCTATAGTGCGATTAATGGGAAGCGCTCAGTTCCCTTCCTTTGACCCTTGAGCAGCCAGTGGACAAAGCCATCAGCTGCTCTGCCTCCTCTCTCAGGTCTCTCTGGCAACAAGACTCGGACCTCCACTGGACGTCGTTCTCTGGACAACCTCTCCGATACGACGCAGCGCTCTTGAATAAGTGGGTGTCCTGCGCCTAGCTTCAGAGTAGCGCTTTGAAATGTGAAGTTTACGATTACGATTAGGCAGTTATTGAACGCGGCCTAATGTATCATAGCCTACATCGTCTAATCGTCTAATTACTTTAGAGATCAGGCCTTTACCAAATTATAGTGCTTGATGACAGAACAAGCACGCGTAATCAACATGCCTAGGATCGTTAAATCATTCCTGAGTAGGGCTAAAAACTTCGCAGATGGACAGAAATTGAGGCGTTCCCAAATTGAATCTATTGAAACTCTGTGACCTCAGAATTCTCATTGGGATCACATAACTCCGCTGAGAACTTAACACTGTATTTTAGCCGACCATGACCTTTTTAGAAATATCTTAAATAATCCCGGACATATCCTTCATTACCTACTACCCTCTGTCCTATATACTGGTCACGATTTGCGCCCACGCTCACATAACCGTGTTCTTTCTAGATTTGATTCCCTCACCAGGCGTGGTTTCCTGGCTAGGATGTTGTACAGCTAAGCCATATAGTGTTTTTTTAGTTTACTATTTACTAACTTTTCGCTACTATTTGATAACTTTGTATAACTTTGTATGTACAGCGCCGTGCGTTTGCCAGCGTTTAATAAAGAACACACTTACTTACTTCTTACTTTGTAACATAAGGGATGATTTCAGTCGGTCAGTTATTCGTTCGGTCTATCTGTCGGTCAATCCGTCCCTCTGACCTTCTGAGATTGTCCGTCTGCCTATGTTGTCTGCCTTTGGTAGGCCTATATATAGTGAGTGCATGTTTTGAGTTTGGAAGAGAAATGCGAAATCCACCTTTTACAACTAGCAGAAGAGACATCGCGAGAATCCCATCGAGAGTCTCAGGATCAATCTCAACAAAACGCAGGTTTTCAGCGTCATATTCCTCCAGACTCTCCTCCCTCTTCTTCCTTTTTTTATTATTTGGAACTTCTGGAGGACCCGAGGTGGTTGCTTTATCAGTAGTAGTGATAGTCGTAGGTGTTGGCGTGGTTGAAGACGGAGCTGTTGTATTCAAAGAAGTACTTGGGGTTATGGTTATCATATCTGACTTCCTGCGATTGAGTCTTTCTAAGACTGCCTTATGAACATTCCGGTAGAGGGCGTCCACATTAGTTCGATTCTAAATATAAACAGAGCAAAACAAAGCAGAAGTTGAGAACAACATTGACAACAACAACAACAACAACAACGATTATTAGATACAATAATACCAAATGTGGCGTGTCTTTGCCTAAACAGAGAAACTGTTTATTGCTATATATTTTATTAATCGTCTTTGTTCTCTTTCACCACATCATCGCAGACACATTCATCTTCAGATTATATTCCCTTGACATCTGTCTGCAGCCCTATCTATTGGTGTTAGCGAAAGACAGCAGTCGAACCTTTTCTGTGTCGATGTCCGTACAATTGAATTCAATGGTCACAATCGAGTTCTTCTGCTTTTCTGTCAGAGTTCTCATATGGAAAACACCTGCTGGAGATGACTGGATACCAGCCACCTTCATCTGCAAATATTAAAATTAAAACATTTTGGAACAATAGGCTACTAATTGCACCAGAATATTTATGTAACGCCTTCACAATCCATTAAAGACATTCCTATTACATGTAAAACTTACATATGATCTGCAACTACGATAATGATCGAAGAGTTTTCAATTGAGCTCCAAAGTGTTAATCATCCAAGTCGTTTGGAATCAAACAAACAATGCATTCTGTCTCCTTCTATCTTCCCCCAAAACCTACTCACCGAAGATACAGGATATTGGCCAAATCCAATCACACATGCAAACATTGCGTAGACAAAAAGAGTACGTTGATGGACTAGCGTGGTGTGTGGTAATAGTTGTGGTGTGTTACATTGTGGTGGTTGTGGGTGTGGTAGTTGTTGCGGTGTTCGTTGTGGTGGTGGTGGTGGTGGTAATGATGATGATGGTGGTGGTGGTGGTGTGATGATGATGATGATGATGATGATGATGATGATGATGATGATGATGATGATGATGATGATGATGATGATGATGATGATGATGATGATGATGATGATGATCACTCTTTCTTTTCCAGTTGCATGGTGTGGAGATAGCGTTGCAATAAATTTGTTTAGCCCTGTTTCTTTTGTCACTTACTTGATCATCTCCGGCATCTGAAAGTAATGAAAAGGTAGAACATTTGAATAACGTGTGGATAAACCAAACACCAGGATTATTATAAACATTAATCAGGCGTTGATTTTATTAAATTTAGAGAAGATATTTTATTTAGATCTAGGTTTGCAAGACCACATGCACGAATGCTTAATATAAGTGTTAATACTTAATGCCACATGCTATAACATTAGGAGCTTGATATGCATTGAAGTCTGGAAAGACCTATTGCGCTAATAATGTCTGACATAGTGACACAAATAGTCATTAAATAGAAAGACTTAGTACACTCTTAGCCCCAGACAGCCACATGTATTCAGTTGGATAAGAGAGGACTAGCGTCGATTAATTGGTGCGAATAGATGGGCGTAATGAAAGTGACTCGCGGGGTTCATTTTCACCAGCAAGTCATATCCTCACGATATTCCGATTATCATTTATTATCCGATTATCATTTGTTATCCGATTATAATTTATTATCCGATTATCATTTGTTATCCGATTATCATTTGTTATCCGATTATCATTTGTTATCCGATTATCATTCATTATCCGATTATCATTTGTTATCCGATTATCATTTATTATCCGATTATCATTTGTTATCCGAATATCGTTTGTTAATACTTACGTACAACGATAGTCTACGAATATAGAACAGATCTTTAGCATTATTAGAAGTGTTTGTTTATTGGTATTATATAAATCGAAATTAGTCTTTTTCTTTCCGGGATCAAAATTATTATTTTCTGTTAGAAAAGTAAAGAGGACTATTTAGTTTAAAATCTCTCTAAAAGATCGACCTATTATTTGTGGACGTTGTCGATATATCACATAGTCTGACTCTGATCTGCTACTTGGAATCGGTTTCAGAAAGCGCGGCATCTTGTGGGGCGCGGTGGTGTAGGGGTATGTTTGGTGGTGCCTTGCAGCCGGAGGGTTGCGGGTTCGAATCCACCTCAAGCCGCCGCGTAGGGACCCTGGGCAAGTCCTTCACTCGCAATTGTTCATGCGCTTCGGCGTGAAACTCCGATTCAGTGTCCGCGCTGTAGTTGGGAGCGCCTCTGAGTAGAAATCTTGAAGGGGCGCTATAACAAGTGCTCATACATACATACATACATACATACATACATACATACATACATACATTAGCGCATACATACATACATACATACATACATACATACATACATACATACATACATAAATTACATTCTACATTGGCGCAATAGTCCTTAGAAGGATCAGCAATGCTTAAAAGAACCTTCTGAATTTTCAAATTACGATTCTTATCACACAAACATCGAGTTCCATCTGCAAATCTATCTTCAGATTGCAAATGTCTTTGTTGTAGGACTCAAATATGGATATCTTTTGTACTTTTCCAACAAATATGAATATCTTTAGTACTTTTCTGTCAGTTGTCTAATGACGCTAAGCATTGCTTAAGACCTTGAGCAAGGTCCGTACACGGTGATATAATTATGGGGCGAAACATGACCTCGAGACTTTTCAGAATCGATTAACAATGACCTATGTGCACAACATGGTACATGGTGGATAGGTTGAAGCATGCACACTACGCTTCACATTAGGCCTACCACGTGACAATTATCTTACAACATGAAATGTTCATAAAGTTGACGATCAGAATGTCCTGATTCTTTAGACGGATCTTGTCTAAAAGGATGTAGAACTGAAGGTCAACATAGACAAAGAAATCAGGGCCTTTTAGCGTGCAGTTCTACACAAAATGTGCAGTTCTAAATCAATTTGTGCAACTGTAAAAGCATTTTTGTGCAGTGAAAAATTGCTAAAAAAGGTCATTGTCATCCAATTGGGAAAAATTTACCATGGGTTTTTGAAAAAGAGAGAAGAGGTTGTGCAGTTCTGAAATTTTCTTAGTAAAAGCCCTGAAAGAAATTCTACAAACAGTTTTGTTGCTGTAAGAATTTTCTGTTCCACAATTTTGTACTAATTCACACAGGAGCTACACTAATTTTCATTATAAGATTATAGCGCAGCTCTCACGCACTTACAGATTGCAATGCTGGCTTGACTCAAATATTTCGTTATTACTTTCGTGAGTTGTTCATGCATTTCTTTCTCTACCCTTGGTTGGTCATAATTTGCAGAGTTCTTAGAAGCATGTTGATGTAAGTGGTCTGCAGCTCCACATCTCTTGCATTAGAAATTCGTTAGTAAGCAATCTTTGGACTGGCATTCGTTTTGTCCCGACTAAGGCGGATCTATTTAATCACTTGAGCTGAGAAGCACACATGTTTATCGGGTTTCCGTTTAAATTGCCCTCTGACAACAATAGGATTGATAACTTTTCATTCATTAATTCATTCAGAGGACTTATATAGCGCCCCTCCAAGAAAACCTACTCAGAGTCGCTCCCAGCCCAACTCCGGCGATAAAGAACAGTTTTTTTCCTTGTAAAAGGCGTATGTAGAGTCTCTAGCTAAAAGAACACGCAGATCTGAAGGAAGATTATTCCACGTGATCGACCCAACCACCGAGAAGGCACGAAGTTGCATCTTTGAAGTGCGCGCTAAAGGAACAGCAAGTTCATCACGAGATGCAGAATGAAGATTTCTGCGGGCAGCTAAACCTGAGGTAGGGCAACAGAACTCGCGCAACGGCGCAATTAGGCTGGGGCGCTCCCTAACTGGCACCGCCAGACCCAGACCGAAATACTGAATTGAATGCGCTAACTTAACATCCTGGTATAATTATGCTAAACACTGACAATGTATCCGGGATGCATAGCCTATTAGAAAATCTCAGCCCTCAATGCACAGCTTGGATCCGTATGATTGCATATGCACAAACTTATATATTTGCACATGCAGTGTGTAATTATGGAGTAATTAAACTAATCTAAAGTATAATCTGAATTAGGGGACCTACAACAGCTGGATTTATAGATAATGTGACAATACATAGAGCATTCGAACTATATTCGTACAAACTGTGCTCTCAAGCAATCGAAAAGATGAACTATAACTAAAATAGTTCAACCCCTGTGGCCATCACAGTATTTGGTGAAATTGTAAATTAAGCAAACCGAAGGAATATTATGGCAGAAATTCTTCAGTTCAAGAGTTGTAGACTTGTATTGTATTGTATTTTCGTTTATTGATCAACTCTGGCTGTCATAACGCAGCTAGTACAAGGTTCTTCATCGATACTCGACTTGAGTGAAACGTAATTAGGCTAAAAGAGTCATTCTGGGTCAGGTAGATAAGCTTGGCTTAATTGTCTAGATTTGGGACTCTCTAAAAAATGTTTTTAAACATCATACGTGGAATGAAGTTTTTATCGTCTTTATCTGGGAGGACAAATGGATGTAGACGAGTGCGCAAATTGTACTCAGTTGCTCGGTGTGCAGGGCAAAGCCGTCTTAGTACATGCTCCGAGACTGTTAGTATAGCCTTAAACAGTACATCGTCTGCTTCACTCACCATTGTGGAGTGGTTTGGATGCTAGTAGGGGGCTCAGTGGACAATATCACAGCTTTTAAGGAGGAAGCTAGGACTGATACTTTCACTATGACAGTCAAAAAGAACAAATCTTTAGCATTACAGGTCAACTTAATAATGATAATAATAATATCTTTTCTTTAATGAAGCGCCTGACAAACGCACTAAAGCTACAAGTTATTATGCAACAAATTAACTAGTTAACTACTAACAGAACAGACAGCCTGCAATACAACTTGCAGTGGTTCTAACACAGACTATACGTCGTCTAAACCACATAAAACCCTTATTATGTTAGGTTAAGCAAGGAAAGAAACATGCCTATGTACATTAAGTAGTAATGGTCTAGAATTTGTTTGTTGAAGAGAAAGATTCTGGCAAAATGGAAACCGCTGAAAACCAATTAAGCTCAAGTTATTAACAAATTCATTCTTCATTTCCCTGATTATCATCCAAAGAGAAGGAAGAAGGAGGAGAAAGAGGAGGAAAAGGAGAAGGAGAAGAAGAAGAAGAAGAGCAATTCTCTTTTCCAAGAGGGAGCCGTGGGTATGAAATGTTAGTAACTTAATTTTATTAGCCTAGGAATATGAGAACGTGTGGCTAGTCCTCTTCCTCGCCGTCTCGTCTTCTCACCGACATAGTCATTGTACTCATTGGTTTACGTTGAATTGAGCGCGCACATTTCGCCGACCTTCATCTCAGCGACCTCAATTCGCCGCCGCGAAACAGAGCGCCGACACAATACGGCGCCATCAAACACAGCGACTACACAATCCGCCGCCATTCATTTCAGCGCTGCTTCAGTACTAAATACCGGGCGTAAACAACACTAGAACTTCAAAGCAAAATTAAAGCAAAATTATTTCCACACTCCTCTTGGAATTGTGTTGATGCTGTTTGTGGTGACCTACCGAAGACCAACAACGCGGTCGAGAGATGGCACCGGGGCTTCAGCGAACTTCTGGGAGCTAATCACCCTTCAATTTGGAAATTCGTATCTGCTTTGAAGAAAGAGCAGAGCATGAATGAAATGGCAATTGAGCAGTACATCGCCGGTAGGAATCCTGCTGGCGGTCGTCGTATCTACAGAGACACAGCGGAGCGCAATAAAACCATCGTGTTGTATTATGCCAATCGACGCTTATGGAGTCTATGGACTATTTGCGTGGCATCTCGCACGACTTGAACCTCCAGGTTTAGCTGTTGCCTAGCCTACTGAACATGTAACTGTTATCATAAGAGTCGCTTAAATGAACGTTTTATCATTAAAATAAACTTTGACATTGTTATCATGTTATCATAAGAGTCGCTTAAATGAATGGCGGCGAAATGAATGGCGGCGAATTGTGTAGTCGCTGTGTTTGATGGCGCCGAATTGTGTCGGCGCTCTGTTTCGCGGCGGCGAATTGAGGTCGCTGAGATGAAGGTCGGCGAAATGTGCGCGCTCAATTCAACGGATACCGTACTCAATACAGCCGAGTTGGCTGGGGAGCAAGTGGAGTCAACATCTGGAAATAAATTTCAGCCAGTCGCTAAACTCAGGAGCATCGTTACTATCAGCATCACTTACCGGCGGAGTTGGAGAGACTGATACAGTAGACAAGCACGAACAGCAACATGGATGAAACTCTTACTCCAAACAGTACTTTCACCATTACGTCAAATGCTTACACGCGATTTACTAAACAAGCGCAGAAACTATTATGAAAATAGCATTAGCAGAATTAGGTGATTAACAGAATCCAATGTGAACAGCCAGCACACAACAACGCATTGACCAAATATTTAAAGAGGTCCTTAAACAATGCTGCCAACAAGGTCTTGGGTGTTACCATATAGGCCAATGCGCGACATCCGAACCTACATCCGAGTTTTGGTGTTCATGCAGCACAGTAGGCCTACATGTATGCTGTCTCGGCCAATTGAGAAACCAATTACGTAGGCCTACATGTAGATGACTAATTCAACGATAGTCAATGTATAGTTTACATTACGTCTGTTTGTCTTCAGATTTCAGATTATTTAAAAACAATTCCGAGCAAATAAAACTTAATAAAATAGCGTAAACAGGAACATTGTTCCTGCCTAAAATTGTTGACATAACTCAATCAATCAATCAATCAATCAATCAATCAATCAATCGTTTATTTGTAGCCAAACAACAATAAACAATAATATTACAAATCAGATTGCACTTTTAAGTATGGATTGTTGAATGCCACAAGGGAAGGCCCTGAAGGGATCAAAGATCCCGCTAAGTAGGGACACCTCTATATAATTTCAACAGAATATGTGGCGACCGAAAGATGCTTTACCTAGTACAACAGTTGTTGACTTGCTTATTTCGAGCATTTCTATAGCGCAACTTCTAAGATTAACAACGGGCACCAGCTTAGCCTATTTCTGAGTGCTGCTTCAATTGAAAGGGTTCCACAGATAACGAAGCGAATAAAATATCCAGTTGACACAAGACCAAAGAGAGCAGAAAGACAGAAAAGCTGCTACGAGTTGTTTGTTAATTGATTTCGGGGATTTATATAGCTCCCCTTCAAGGCTATCTACTCGGAAGCGCTCCCGACTCAACTAGAGAGAACAGTCTTAAGGTTGGCATAAAACATGGTAGCCAGGTCACTGGGCACAAAGCGAAGAGCCACAGCAGAGTGAAGAGACCCATTCCAAATTGCAGGGTCAGCAACAGAGAAGGCAGGGCGCTGCCTAACAGAAGTCCGTGAGCGGAAACAAGGAACTTAGCCTGGTTAGATGAGCGGAGAGTGTCACGGCGCTGGTCGTTAAGGGTGGAGCGGCAAAGCTCATGCTAATAGGACGGTGCCACATCCGCAATTCAGCGCCACACCAATGCAGATACCCAATAAGTATTCCGCTGCGGGACAGGGAGCCAGTGTTTAGAATGAGAGAAATTACAGTTGATGGATGAGAGTAAGATTTTTTATCAGTTGGAATTTTAGTTTTCGAATGGAAAGCCTGTTGGGTGCTAAAGGCAGATAGTGGTGAACGAACGGCGAAATGGACGAAGGAGCGGAAAATCTTCGGAATTCAGGAGGGAGATCGTTCCAGAATTTAAGGCAGTTAAACATACAATCACATAGTTACGTACATATGCACATTTTTTGCAATTTAATATTGTGTAGTGTTATTGTTATATTATAGTCTAGTAGGCCTACTATGCTATTCTATGCACGGCAATGACAAAGAATTTTACCGTAAATTTAAATGTTAAACTACTGAGCGACAAACGAAGGCTGCGTAAAGAGATCAACCTATTTGCGGTAAGACTTAACACTTTAAGGACGAAATTTCAAGTCATTTCTGAATACATAATTATGTGTGACATTAATAAAGGACAACAAGACTTAGTGAAACTATTCAAAGCTACGGCTAGAGATATTCCGACATTCATAGGTACATAGATACAAAATTGAAAGAATGGTCGTGTCTTGAAAATCTTCCATCATACATGTAGATCTCGTAAGTCTGAGAAAGCGTTCGTGGATCGCGTCCATTTAACTATTTCCTTTGACGAGTTACTTCCAACTGTTGAAGGACGGAAACAAAAAAGACAAAGATTGCTCAGATTTCTATGCTTTGTTAATCACCAAAATACAGTATAATATTTGGTATTGCTATTCTCTTCAAACAAGGACGTCAGTTATTGATTAGTTAGTTGAACGACACTGTGTCATAACATAGGTGGTTAGCGTCACCCTTCTTTCTCCATGCTAGGGAGACCGGCACTATCACAGTTAGTGTAGGCCTATATTAATTATATTCCAAAATTCTATTTACATACTCCGAAGTTTCTAGTATGTTTACTGATATAGAACTAAATGGCAACTCTTAGATGCAATTTTGAGTTCTGGTACAAAAAACACTGAGATCAGCAGTAGCGTTGACAGAATCCATAGGGTAAACTCATAGGAGTCTCGAAGGATTCTACACAGCGTGACACCTAACCAGAGGGTTCGAACCACAAGGATCAGTTTTTTAATATCTATGAATCATTGCCTCTAGATCCTAATACCAGGTTTGATATTTTGATCTTACATTCATTTCCAAAATCAATGCGTGAGGTCAGCGTTGATCTGCGCTTAGGAGAGCACTGTTGAAGATAACCGGAGCATTGAGGTCTCAAATCCAGTGCGTGGAGATACAGACATAATTATTCCGACAGACATAGAACATGAGAAAGAGCGTCAGGCAGAAAGAAAGGAAGACAATGTATGAAGAAAGCGCACCATAAGAGACCGTAGAGAATTGACTAACCTTGTCCTGTTGTTTCTTCCAATATATGACGCCTCCGATGACGATGAATAGCACAATGACGAACAGAATAACTAACGGCCAGATGAAATAGTGATGGTTATAATTCCCCGATGCCATTGTGTTTCTGTTCCCTGGAAGTCCTCTGTAAATCGCCACAACTGGCACTCCCGTCTAGAAATGTTAAGATCAGACATTAGGCAAATGTCAGTTTGTCTCTTCTATCTTTTTATATCAAATCATCCATGTCATTCAATCTATCAGACACTGCACTGTAAGGCAAGCATGTGCTGCATGTCACTATCTTTGGCCTCATTCCTCTTATTTGGCGTTACGTGCTTCAGAAACTCCCAACATCTTGGCAACTGTTAACTATGGATGGGAATTTGTCTGTCTGGCTTTACGTGTCTGTGAGAACCCAGAACTGGTTACTCTTCTAGGTATCTGAACACTGATTTCGTTATTGATAATTTTAACAGCACTTAGGCACTACATTAAGTTTTACACACGAACACACGTGCATAGAAGCACATACATAAACAAATTTATACACGTAAATAAACACAGGCCTAAATACAGCCAGCCGCGCATTTTATAGTTTTCGTGGGAACCTTTTAACCTCAGAGCCTCACTATTCATTACTGTCGCATCTAAGTTGCAATAGGCCTACAACATAAAAATGTTATGCACCCTGATAGGGTGCAATCGTTTAACTAGCGACTTTCATTGTTCTAAGCTTCTTTAATCCAGTGCATTGTTTGTTACAGTACCCTCTTTCGATTACAGCAACTAACAAGTATAGGATGAGTATTAAGTTGCGGCTTTACTTTTTCGGAGTTTAGCATTTATAAAGAATCTGTTACTGCCAATCTAATTTCGAAACGCTATCGACTGATTTCTGCATGCTTGTAATGACTAAGCACTGGAAGTTACTGAATCCGATTAGTTTATGCTTACTGACCACTCTAACGAGAGTTCCATCTTTATTCGTTTCATTCGCAGCTTCGAGGAGTATAATGCCACAATCACGGTCGTCGGATTCTGAAAAAATCGAGCAAAAATTTATGGAATGATCATGTAATTTTAAAACAGCAAACATCTCGTCATTCCCATAAAAATGATCATCTGATCTTAACGCACAAGGATAATTATTCCAAAAGCTTAAGGCGACTTCGTTAATCCTGAAGAAGCAGAAAATTTGTCCCCAATGACGCAAAATACTCAGAATGAATTGTAAGAATAGTCAGTTACCCAATTCTAAAAGAGCAGATAGATCATCATTCTTGAAGTTCGATGTAGGCCTAGCCTAAACATTAGGGTAACCAAACATAACTTAGAAATCATAATTTCAGAAGATACGAATCACAGAATCTTAAGCAGCATAGACATTACTTTGCTGTCACTTCATTCTAAAATGAAGAATAATACATTACCCTGTAAATGCAAGTTAAAAAAGCAACAGTGTCTTATAGTGCGATTATTGGGAAGCGCTCAGTTTCCTTCCTAGACCCTTGAGCCGTCAATGGACAAAGCCCTCAGCTGTTCTGCCTCCTCTCTCTGGTCTCTGTGGCAACAGGACTCGAACCTCCACGGGACATCGTTCTCTGGAGAACCTCTCTGGTACGACGCAGCGCTCGTGAATAAGCTGGTGCCTTGCGCTTAGCTTTGGAATAGCACTCTAGAAATTTGGAGTTTACGATTATGATTACGCAGATATTGAACGCGGCCAAATGTATCGTAGCCTACATCGTTTAATCGTCTAATTACTTCCGAGATCAGGCCTTTACAAAATTATTAATTACTGATGACAGAACCAGTACTCGCAATCAGCATGCCCAGGGTCGCTAAATCATGCCTGAGTAGGGTTAGAAACTATGCAGACGATTCACAGAGATAGAGGCGTTGCCAAAGTGAATCTATTGGAACTCTACGATCTCAGAATTCTCATTGGGATCACCTAACTCCGCTGAGAAGTTACACTGTAATTTAAGGGATGATTTCAGTCGGTCAGTAAGTCGTTCAGTCTGTCTTTCGGTCAATCCCCTCCGACCTTCTAGATTGTCTGTCTGCCTATGTGTGTCTGCCTTTGTTAGTTCCTGTATGTTTCTGAGACTGAAAGAGAAATGCCATATCACCTTTTCCAACTAGCAGAAAAGTCATCCCTGAGAATTCCATTTTCGTCAAACTCAGGATCAATTTCAACGAAACGCAGGTCCTTGGCGTCATATTGCGTCAAACTATTCTCCCTCTTCTTCCTTTTCTTCTTGTTTACTGGAGGTACAACGTTTCCAGTGGTTGTTGCAGCGATAGTAACTGTTGTTGTCATATATGACTTCCTGCGATTGAGTCTCTCTAAGATTGCCTCATGAACATTCAGATAGATGGAGTTCAAGGCCGTTCGATTCTAAATATAAACAAAGAGAAACAAAACAGAAGTTGAGAAGAACATTGACAACGACGATGATTAATCAAAATCATTTTGTTTTTTGTTTTTCCATACACAGAAAAACTGTTCATTGTGATATATTTTATTATTTCTTGTGTTGTTTTTCACCACTTCATCCTGAACACGTTCATCATCGGATTATATTTCCTTGACAACAATTTCCAGTCCTATCTATTGGTGCTAGCGAAAGACAACAGTCGAACCTCTCTGTCGATGACCGTACAATTGAATTCAATCGTCACAATCGACTTCTCCTGCTTTTCCGTCAGAGTTTCATTATGGAAGAAACCTGCTACAGCATCGTTTGTCTGCAAAATAAAAATTAAAACATTTTGGAGTAACAGGCGACATAATATTTTATTGTACCAGAATATTCATGTAACGCCTTTCACACTATAATTATATCAAAGACATTCCCATTACATAATTATCTTTAACATTGATCAAAGATTATTCAAATAAGCTGCATGGCGTTCATCCTCCGAGTCGATAACCATCAAGCAAACAATGCATTCTGTCTCATTCTATCTCGTCCAAAAGCTACTCACCGAAGATACAGGATATAATCTCAATCCAACCACACAAACAAACTTTAAACATTATCACATTTTCACAGGTATACATGTACAAAAAAGTGTACGTGGATGAGATAGCGGTTGTGGTTGTTTGATTGTAATGGCTGGATTGTGGTGGTGATGGTATGTTGGCGGTATTGGTGATCGTCGTCCTCAACAGGCAAGGGCGGGTGGTAGTGGTGGTTGCCGGTATGGTTGTTTTGGTGGTGGTGATGATGGTGGTGGTGATGGTGATGGTGGTGATGATAATGGTCTTTGTCGTTCTTCTATTCCAGTTGCGTGGTGATAAAGACAACGTTGCTAACTTGCTATAAATTTGTTTAGTGCTATCTGTGTTTCTTCTATTACTTACTTGTTTATCTCCGGCATCTGAAAGTAATAAAAAAAACAGAACATTTGAACAACGTGAGGATAAACCAGATAAACCAGATTACACCGGGATTATCATAATGGCGCTGATTTTATTTCAAATTTAGAGAAGATAGTTAGTTTAGTTCTGGGTAGCAAAAACATATGCGTTAATGCTTAACTGTTAATACCACATGCTCTAATAGTCGATAGGAAATACCGATTGCGCGGTATTCGCTAGCCACTAAGGTTGACCCGGCCTTTAACTCCCTAGGGGCGACTGTAAAATGAGCAGTAGGACAGGCAAATCTATCTGCAGGTTTCAAATGTCTTTTTCGTACGCCTGTATATGATAATGGCACAACCTTATACCAGCAAACTTTAGGCCTATATGGATGCCTTTAGGACTTTTCTGTCAGTAGACCTAGTCTGATTACACTAAGCATGTTGTAAGATCTTGGGCAAGTTCCGTAAACGGTGACATGTGGCGAATCATGAACGTGCGAATTTTTCAGAATCAATTAACAATAATGTTTAATATAATATTATGCCTGATTAGAGCCATACGTTGAACCCACTCCACCCACCGTTCAGACCACAGCTCCACAGCCCCACAGCCCCACTGCATGACGCCGAGACCGCACGACCGAGTTATCCCTTGGGCACACAACCTAACGAAGATGAGGATGCTTTATCTGGTTTAAAATGTCATGTAAGCCAAAGTGCCGTATAAGCAGTTGGTCGTAATAAAGAATTTACTTACTTACTTACTTACTTACTTACTTACTTACTTACTTACTTACAGCACTGTACATGGTGGGTAGGCTGAAGCATGCACACAACGCTGACGCATTATCACATGTCTCTTACGAGTCACGACATAAACTGTTCGTAAAGCTGGAGATCAGAATGTCCTGCTACTTTGTAGCCTACAGATCCTGTCTACAAGGATATAGAACTGAAGTTCATAGCAGGGCCAACACAGACAGAGAAATTTTGCAAACAGTTTTCTTGCTGTAATTTTCTTTCTTGCAATGTTGTACTAATTAACTTTACAAATTGTAACTCCAAGATCATGGCGCTACACTCAAGCACTGTAATACTGTGAATTTCGTGATTGTTTCGTCAGTTGTGCATGCTTCCCTTTCTCTATATATCCTTGGTTGGTCATTATTTGCAGAGTTCTGAGAATCATGGTGATTTAACTGGTCTCCGGTGTCCCACAGTTACAAATGCGCATCGAGGATCTCTTGTAATAGATATTCTTTAGGACACAATCTACCCACTGGCTATCGTGTTCTCCCGACTGAAGCGGATCTCAGTGACTCTCTGAAACTAGCAAGCACACATGTTCATCGGGTATCTGTTTAAATTGCCCTGTTGCAGGATTGATAACTTAGCATCCATGTATAAATTAATTTGGGTAGTATCATGAGGAGAAAATATACAACACACACATATATATATAAAAATACATATGTTAGTGTACAGTACAGCAAATGATTTCTCTGTTGAAAACTAACAAACATCTTGGATTTGAATAGCGTATTAGAAAATCTCAGACCTCAGTGCACAGCTTCGATCCGTATGATTGCATTGATTGCATATATACACAAACTTACTCACAGGGGCCCGCAGGCGGACGCACTAGACGAACATGAGTCCACCACCAATTCAAATCCACACAAGGCATCAGATCGCTATTTTAGTTAAACGGCAATACGGCATGTTGAAGCATTAAATCTTATCTAAATTGAAATTTTTGTTACGCTCAGCACTACTCACTACTCTATCTATGACAGATATTTCAAATTTCTTCCACCTTCATTACCAAGTTTTATTACTTTTTGTCTATGGCAGCAAGGCTGGCAAGCGGCCATATTATTATTATTATTTTTTTTTACCCGAGGTATCTATAATCCCTCAGGTGTCAGATATTAATATGCAAATTTATTATTATTATTATTATTATTATTATTATTATTATTATTATTATTATTATTATTATTATTATTATTATTATTTTTAAATTTATTTATTTATTTTTATGCCCCGAGGTATACATGATCCCTCAGGGACTTGAATATTACTATTATTATTATTATTATTATTATTATTATTATTATTATTATTATTATTATTATTATTATTATTATTATTATTATTATTATTATTATTATTATTATTATTATTATTATTATTATTATTATTATTATTATTATTATTATTATTATTATTATTATTATTATTATTATTATTATTATTATTATTATTATTATTGTAGTTAGATACTGGAGGTTATATAAATATTAATTAAAATAATCTAAAGTATAATCAATTAGGGGACCTACAACAACTGGGTTTGTTGATAATGCGGCAATACACAGAGAATTTGAACTAGGCCTATATTCGTACAAAGATCGTGCTGTCAAGTAATAATATTGTGAGCATGAACTATTACTAAAATAGTGCAAAATGGTGTGGCAGACACAGTACTTAGGCCTAGTTCTTCCCGTGCAGGTCTGCACATCGGGCAAAGCATCTCCTCCACTCGTCTCGCCTCGGCCTCGTTCCATGACATCTCCATGCATCTTACACGTCTCTGATGGTTTGCGGCCAGTTCTTCCGTGGTCTTCCTCTCTTCCTTCTCCCTCCAGAATTCAAGGATATCACTTGTTTGACTCTTCTATCGTCATCAATACGACAACCATGCCCCAGCCAATTCAATCTACTCTTTGATGATGCTTTCTATATCTTCCTGTAGTCCTCTCTCTCTCTCTCTCTCTCTCTCTCTCTCTCTCTCTCTCTCTCTCTCTCTCTCTCTCTCTCTTCTCTCTCTGTCTCTCTCTGTCTCTCTCTGTCTCTCTCTGTCTCTCTCTGTCTCTCTCTGTCTCTGTCTCTGTCTCTCTCTCTCTCTCTCTCTGTCTCTCTCTCTCTCTTTCTCTGTCTCTCTCTCTCTTCTCACTCTCTTTCTCTTTCTCTGTCTCTGTCTCTCTCTGTCTCTCTCTGTCCCTGTCTCTGTCTCTGTCTCTTTCTCTGTCTCTGTCTCTGTCTCTCTCCCCTCTCCTCTTTCTCTTTCTCTGTCTGTCTGTCTGTCTCTCTCTCTTTCTCTCTCTGTGTCTCTCTGTCTCTGTCTCTGTCTCTCTCTCTCTTTCTCTGTCTCTCTGTCTGTCTCTGTCTGTCTCTCTCTCTCTCTCTCTCACCATGATACATGCAGGATTCTTCTCAGCTACTAATGATATGCTGCTTGCAATCTTTTCCTGTTTGCCATCGTCATTGTCCATGTCTCAATTGTCTCATGGCAGTCACAGTATTTGGTGAAATTGTAAATTAATTAAGCAAAGAAAGAAAAATGAATATGTGCATTCAACCACGGTATGCGGACGTTTCGTCAACGGACGATTCGTCAACGGACTGTTCGTCAAACGGAATTGATTATCAATTCTCGTTGACCAATAAAAGGATTGCTATACCCAATTAAGCCTCACGGCAGGTGCCCACAATATATACCATTGATGTTGGATTGATGATAATAACTCTTCCTTAAATAGGATTTGGATTGATGGAAATAATTTTTTCAAAGTAAAAGTTGGATTGATGAAAGTAGTTTTTTTGTGAAACTAAAAGTCGGGTTGATGAAAATAATTCTTGCTATTTAAGCAAAGAATTTGTTTCATCAATCCAACTTCTATTAAGCAAAGAATTAGTTTAATCAATCCAATTCCTATTTAAGCAAAGACTTTCTTTGATCAATCCTACTTCCATTTAAGCAAAGTATTTCCTTCATCAATCCCAATTCTATTTAATCAAATAATTATTTTCATCAATCCAACTTCCATTTTAAATTGAAAGCGCGTGATATGTGCAAGAAAATGGCTTACATAATCCCCCCCAAGCGAGGACATAACCCCACCGGCTAGGATATAGTTATATAATATCTGTTGATTCCACTGGAAAAAGTTTATTATTTCCCCTAGACTGTTGATTTCCCCTAGTCTGTTGATGAATCGTCCGTTGACGAAACGTCCTAGAACCTCAAACACCATGGTCTAGACTTTCTTTGTTGAAGACAACTAGTCTGGCAAAATTGAAAAGCTAAAACCACTTGAACTCAAGTTATTACTCAAATTTGTTGTTCGTTAATCATTATGTGTATGTGTGAGCACTTGTTATAGCGCCCCTTCAAGATTTCTACTCAGAGGCGCTCCTGACTACAGCGCGGACACTGAATCGGAGTTTCACGCCGAAGCGCATGAGCAATTGCGAGTGAAGGACTTGCCCAGAGTCCCTATGCGACAGCTTGAGGTGGATTCGAACCCGCAACCCTCCGGCTGCAAGGCACCGAACATACCCCTCCACCACCGCGCCCCACACCATGCAGATGTAGGCTATCGAATTTGGACTGCGGACTTAGCCAAACAATCACCAAGACGTAGAAGCTGGAGGAGCAGAAGGAGAACTAAGAGAAGAGAAAGAATTCTGGGGTTAGGAAGACAGTAAGACCACGGAAGAACTTCCGGAGAAAGATCAGGAGGAGGAGGAGGAGGAGGAGGAGGAGGAGGAAGAAGAAAGGAGGAAGAGGAGGAGGAGAAGGAGGAGGAGGAGGAGGAGTGGAATGAGGAGGAGAAGAGCAATCTCATAAGCTTGTTCCGAGAAACAGTCATGAATATGAAATGTCAGCCTCGGAATATGAGAGCGTGTGGCTACTGCATTGTTATTTTAGTTCCAACATTAATTTCTATTCCTGTTCTTATTCTATTCCACTGTCGTCATTTTTGTTCTAGTTTTAGTTACTCTTTATAAATAAATTTGGATCTTCCTCTTCCTATTTAGAAATAATTTTAGTTCCAGTTCAGTGCCAGAAAATTTATATTTGCAGTTCCATTTCCACTTACAGTTATCACAGAAATGTCTAACACGACTTTAATCCATAAATGACGTCACGCACCTAGGGGGAGGGGGTCGGAAATTTGTGACGATGTGGCTGGGGAAGGGGGTCAGCCAAGTGTGACGTCACATCACGTCTGTGTAATTAAATTTTCAATTAACAACAATTTAATCTTAAAATAACAGCTCTAATTTTGAGTATTAAAATTTTTTTGTTTTGATTATTTTAATGTATACGGGCACCATTATTATAATTTTCTAATTATTTAAATATTTGTCACCATAAGATTTTTAAATACTTATTAATGACAATAAATGGGCATTGAAACATGTTTTATTATCATGTGGAAGTTTCGTTTTAGGGGGGGGTCAGAGCTGTGACGTCATTTTTCTTTGTGACGAAGTGTGACGAGGGGGAGGGGGGGTCAAAATCGGCCAAATAGCGTGACGTCATTTATGGACGGCCCCTAATGTCTATCAGACTGTCACACAAAACAGTGTCTTGACGTATTTATGAGACTAGTATATTGCTGACAATGTGAATGTGACTGTTACTGTCACTTCAATCAGGAACCGCCGTCAGTCCGCATAGCTATTAAAAAATATTTTCTATTTCGTTCCGAGAAAAATATTGACATATTTTTATTCCTATTCTATTCTCGTTCCAGACTTATTTTTTATTCCAGTTTTCGTTCCGTGGAACTAATTTAAAATAATTATTATTCCTATTCTATTCTCAGGAACTAAAAACACACTGGCACTGGCTAGTTCTCTTCCTCGACGTCTCATCTTCCACCGACGTCTGCTGTATACTCATTACAGCCGAGTTGACTAGGGGAACAAGTGGAGCCAAAATCTAAAACTAAATTTCAGCCCTAGCGGGGATTTGAAACCCCGACCTCCCGGTCGACAGTCCATAGCTCTAACCAATTATAGCTTAACGCTCACCCCTCGCCATTTAGTAGTAATCCGTAAAATGTATGTCTAATTCTAGTGTGTCTGTAACATTTATGGATATCAATTGTGTATCCGCGTCGCAAATTTGAACGATAACATTTAAGCTATGGCTGCAAATTTTAACGATAAATTAATCGATTAATCGTAAAAATTTTAATCGATTAATTTCGGCATGCTCGATTAATTGTCTTACTATTTCATGATGTCAAGCGGCCCATTTCCGGAGTAAACAATATGACAAACAATGATAACATCATAATGTGAAACGTCTGAGTGGAAAATTAAGCGATCATTTTGCATTTAAGGCAAATGCTTATGGAAAAGTCGAAGAATGCGACAAAATTATTGTCTTTATTGCCATAAACAGTTCACTTAGCGTGGTTTAAAGTTTTTTTGTAGAAAGAAACTAAAAACTGCATGACTCGGTGACAACATTTTTGACAGTTTTCACGCTTACGTACCACGGTAACAGATACCAAATTAATCGAATTTAATCAATTTATCGAAGTTCAATATTGGAGAATAATGTTTTTAACCTGAAGCCTACCATCCCTAATTTAAACGTATAGTGTAATGTTCCCAAGATCACAAATTCACAGTATACCACAAGATACAGACTCTGGACCATCCCACAACAAACAACATTATTGCTTAGCATCATCGTTTGATTTTAGTTTTTTAGTAGACAAATAAGAATACTAAAACAATAGTATATGTAATAGAACATATACTGTGTTCACTGAGAACTACGAAAGCAGTTTGTCCGCGGCTACAAGAGTTGTCTCAACATATTATGCATCAATAGCTCTACTTGAAGTCAGAACAGTTGGCATCAGAATTATCTGTGATTTTTCGAACTACGTCATACACTAAATCCAAGTAATTTATTAGTATCGTCAATGAACAAAGTAAGAATGCAGTCTAGGTGCGACTGTTGCTATGATAGTCAAACAGAACAAAACTTATAAAATCTTTATGTTCCAACAGATGAAAATGCGGGCAGTTGAAAGCCCAGTTGAGATTTGAATCGCCGACCTATTCATCTGTTGTCCAGCATACAAGACAAACTAATGTTAATGCTAACCTGAGAAGTACTTTAACTCAGCAGTCAACACTTTAACTCGTCCAGCCAAATACGACAGCCCTCTATCGTCGTCGTCATCATCATCGTCATCATCATCACCACCACCATCACCACAATCACCACCATCATCATCTTCTTCTTCTTCATCATCATCATCATCATCACTTACCAGCGGAGTTTGAAAGACTGATAGTGTAGACAAACACAAAAAGCAGCACAGCACAAACTCTGACTTCAGACATTACGCTAATTGCATAGACCCCTAAATGATTTGTTAAACAAGCGCATAAACTATTACGAAACTAGCTTCATAAGAATCTAATTAAGTGAACGACCAGCACAGAACAACGCGTTCACCCTTATATTAACCACGCGTCCCAGTTCTACCAGCACCCATGGGTGGATATCACATCACACGCGAAACCTGATCCCATTCCTAGAGGGCGCACCATGGTACTAGTTTGCATCAACACTGTATACGCATAAGTTCTTGGCCTACGCAGTAGGATTCTAGAAGGCAATGGCCTACGTCATGCCTACGCTGTTTCGGCAGATTAGGAAACCAATTAGATGACTAATTCAACTCCGGTCGATGTATTATCCACATGTGTCTCTTTGTCTTCAGGTTTAAAATCATTTAAAATTTCCGAGAAAAGAAAACTTTATAAAAATAGCGTAAAATTAATAGTATTTCTGCCTAAAGCTGTTTATGCAGCTCGACGATTTCTATAGCGCGACTTGTAAAAATTAATTCTGAACACCAGCTTATTTCTGAGTGCTGCATGTTTCAATTCAGAACTACGAATATCCAGTTGCCACAAGATCAAAAAGAGCAGAAGAAGACTGAGGAGCTGCGATGGTTGTTTCATTACGAGGATGAGAGAAATTAGGGTTGGTGGATAATCGTAAGCTTTCTTAGCAGTTGGAATAAAAATGTTATTATTAGTGTCGAATGGAAAGCCTGAGGAGTGATAAAGGCAGACAGTGAAGAACGAGCGGAGAAATGGGTGAAGGAGGAGAATCTGCGGAATTCAAGAGGGAGATCGTTCCAGGGTCGAAGTCAGTATGCTATATGGACGACTCATATAACCACATGAATACATGATATATATATATATATATATATATATATATATATATATATATATACACACACACAGATAAGCAACACAGGCAAAGTACACAAGCACGCAAAGCACATGCTTGTACGCAGGGGAAAATCAAAGTACATAATTATTATTTATGTATGCAACACAATATGTCTAGGCCTACTCTGCGCTGTCTAGGCTTATTGCGAAGCCAATTATATGACTAGTTTAATGCAAAGTTCATGTCAAGTACATATACATGCAGCACATAATTATATGGGCCTACAGCCCTACACAGAAAAAGCACATAATAGGATTTAGCTGAACTCTTACCCCGACTCAACTGATCCTCACCTTCCAATTATCGACCTAAACGACACCCACTCTGCCCCTCTGAAAACCATTCAGCACGAGAACATCTCACTTCAGTACTTCACTCATAATATTATTATTAATTGTGTGTATCAGTAATAACAAACTCAAATCCGAGTTGTTTTATTTCATTTTTACATTGCCATCTTATTAATGCATAAATAAATACCCATAAATATTATTACCACTACATAGTTTCATTTATTCTCCTCCCCTCGAATACTTTCAAAAGGAGTACATTTTAAAACCAGAATGTCCTTCAACCGTACATTATACTCATTGGCTTTTCGACGCCAACTAATGCAGTATTGTCCAACATGGGAATGACACCAACTGAATATAAATAGTGACGTAGACGCGAAAGAATCTCAATATATATATAATATATTATATATATATATATATATATATATAGGCTATATATATAATATTTTATATATATATGCTATGATGAAACAGCGATACGGTTTGTAACTTTCAATTAGGTTGCAGCACGCTAAATTCATTATGCAATTAATGTATTTAAAATCTGATCCATAGCCACGTAATTGAAGCCGTGTGAAGTAAACAGCTCTGTTCACATAAATATATGCTTGTACATGTTGTCTATGACAACCGCACAACAAACGTAGTCAGAAGAGCCAATTTACTTGGTCAGAGCTTTGGGCTGTAGGCGAGCCTGAAAAGTTAAACACGATCCATGACTCACTAGTTAGAGCCGTCACCAGAAAGCCCAAGCATCATCATATCACTCCCATCCTGAAATCACTCCATTGCCTAAAAATCCGAATTCATACCCCGACTCTTCTGATCCTTCACCTTCCAATTCTCGACCTAAACGACACCCACCTTAACATCTATTCTGATCCTCTGGAAACCGGACTCTGCCCTCCTTCGGACTATCCTTTGGAAACCCTTCTGACTCGACCCAGCGCTCCTGAATAAGCTGGTGCCCTGCGCTTGGCTTTCGAGTGGCGCTTTTGAAGTTTGGAGATTACGATAACAATTTCGATTAAACAGTAACTTACAAATCACTACGTGTCTTTATGTTGAGTGTAAATGTGAGCGCCCTCCTCGCTTCTAAACTAATCTGGGAGGGTCCATAGTGTAGTGGTAACATCACTGGCGTGAAGAGCAGTAGGTAGCGGGATCGCTTCCCGAACCCTCCCAAAGGTCGACTCAGCCTTTCAGTCGCCAGATGGCGTTGGTAAAACGAGCAGTAGGAAGTGATGGGCGCCTTGCATGGCTGTCGTATACAGTTAAATGCGACTCCTGTAATAACTTGTGATCATCCGTTCATACTGATTTGTTATCATCCTGCATTGTGTCATTTTGAAATTTAAAGAAGATTATTATTATTATTATTTATTGAATTTTCATGTCATAATAAACTTTGCCTACAATGTTACGTTTCTGGGAACTACGAAAATGATATAGAATGTACGGCGGCTATGCCGTGGCCGCTTCCACCACTCGTCAGTTCATCTTGCGTTTGTCACATTTGTTTCCGAATAGTCGTTTCGTGTTTCCAAATATTATTGGTGAGATCATTTTCGAGTTTCGGATTTGTTTACACAAACCAAGGGGTGCTCGATAGCGTGATGGTTAGCGGGCTGAACTGTCAAATAGTCAATTGAGAGGTCGGGGTTCAAATCACCGCGAGGGCAGAAATTTGGTTCGAGATTTCTGCTTCCACCTGCAGCCTATAGCCAACTCAGCTATAATGAATACACTGACCGTACACTGACACTATCGTGTACATTTGCGTGATACACTTATATAGCGCAGTTACCTTCCTAATATAGCATATCTAATCTGTGCGTCAAAGTAAAAGAATTATATCGAACGGAGTCACATGAAACTGATCTTCTACTCAGAGGAAGGAATGTTTCAAACTTAAAGGAAGGTCGCCTTAAAGGAAGGTCACATACGAAAGGTGAAGTGTTGGCTAAAGAAAGGAAGCTCTAATGTACGAGGTGACCTGACAACGGAAGATCCAGAAGAACTTACTCGATTTAGGCGGATACATCATTGACATACACTTGCAACACGAGCGCAGTGTACACCACTCAACGCAAGAACATCTCACTTCACTCATATTGTGTGTATCAGTAATAACAAACTCAAGTCCGAATTGTTTTATTTCATTTTTTACATGGCCATCTTATTAATGCATAAATAAATACCTAGAAATATTATTATCACTACATAGTTCCATTTATTCCCCCACCCTCAAATGCTTTCGAAATGAGTACATTTTAAAACCAGAATGCCCTTCAACTGTACAATTTCACACTTTAAACAAAATATTCGATGCAAAACGCAGTAAACAAAAGCTCCAACGCGAAAAATTTCCCTACAAGATAAAAAAATACCATCAGGAGTTGAAGCAACTACAACTCAACAAAGTGCATGATGGATGACGAAATATACAGAGATTTAGACTACAAAAGGTGAAATGCTGACTAAACAAAGGCTTAGTTATTGTCCGGGGATGAACGAGAATAGCACTATAATAACCTAAGTATACATCAAATGTACTTGGCACGTGCATATCATTCTGGAGGAGTATCTACAGTGCGATAAATCTCTCCGTTCGTGACGTCTAGGAACCTTCGAGAGAAGCAAGTTTACGCGTCTGAGCGGTTTTCGAAAGATTCATCAAACTACAAAAGAACACAGCCAGTAATTAAGTTCTTGAGTTGAATGATTGGCAAAATACTGAGAGTTGTGCAAGATTTTGTTTAATATAATTTAAAATAGATGCTCCTATACAGAAATATCTAGAATGCATACTGCGCAAAATGACATTTGCTGCAATCAGACAATTATTATAAAAAGACGAACAATTTGATACTGTGATAATCGAAAACAAAATGAATGTTTTAAATCCATTAGCGCTAAAATCGATTTCTGGACAATAATTGCTCCGTTACAGCGCCAATAAAAGCTGCACAGTTCTACACCTCAAGACGCAGCCCTCGTGAATAAGCTGGTTCTCTGCGCTTTTCGTTAGAATATCGTTTTTTAAATTTGAAGTTTACTATCATTTTTGTTAGTAATGAAGGTAAAGAATAACAAATGCTTATAATTATGTGTGCGTGGTTACTACTCAGACGCAAGGCCCTGAGTTTAAAGACCATACTGATGAGGCGACACAGACATTCTATGACGCGACAACCCTCCAGTGTCTCCACCTGTTCCCTTCTACAAAAAGATACTTACTAATGATGGTTGACTCTTGTATGGTCGAAGTCTTTCAACCATGTACTTTCGAGAACATCTTTTGCAGTTGGTCTTCGTTTGGGATCGAGTGATAGCATACGTGTCAGTAGCTGAATTGCGCGAGGTTCCATACTAAAATAATATAAGGGGAAAACGCACTTAGTAGGCCTATAGATCTATTATAGTCCCCGATATTTGAAGAGACGTACCAATTACAGCCCTTGATGTTTGGAATGCGAGTTAATATTGCAAAACGATACAACCAATTAATGCTGCAAAATTCTCAACTGATCTTCTCAAAAGAAGTCATTATTTAATTTTCTGCTACACTTAGACACGATATAGGCATACCTCTATCCGTAGGCATTCGACCGGTTAAAAAACCGCACCCTAGCCATAAATTTGCAATTACCTTTAGGCCTACCATTACTTTGCGATCGCATATTTAATTTATTCCCAGATCATTATATAAAAATATTTACTAGTTTATTCTAAAATATTCTAATGAACTTTAATTATTCTTTATCACTCATGTTAGCATTTCTGCGTTTTTGTCAGATTGTTTTCTCAATTTAACGAATATATATATATATTATGCTACCATAGAACTTCACTGACGAATGAGCGATTACGATGAATTGTCGGTAAAGTTTGTTGCATTTAGAAACAAACACAGAATAATTATTGATGTAATAATAAGCGATAAAATTATAATCTTCGTATACATGAGTTATATACAAACATAAACATGCAGTAGCCTACCTTTCTATGCTGCGTGTAAAAGAACCTGGATAATGACCTTTAGATTCTGAAAGTTCATTTAGGAAGTCAACATCGTCTTCCGTAGCAGCCACATGATTTTTCTGACGACGTTTATAAAGAAATCTTAGGGTTGTATTTACTCACATTGTTCTGAACTTCATGCAAAGCGAAGAAATCGGTTCAGCGGCGCATTTGGCAGCATTGAACTTCAGGACTTCCGTACAGCTTTCCGTGATTAACTGCAGTGCATCCGCGTAGTTACTCGTAACGAAGACTGGCATCCCGCAGTAGAATTCACCAAAAATGCACCTATAGCCGATAGGAACAGTTCGTATGCAAATGCTATCTGTTAACGGACAAGGTTTCAAGCTGGTAAAATAAAAACTGTGTAAAAGACAGGATACAAGAGGCACATTGACAGGGAAATTGCTCTTGAAAGATAACTCAAAATTAGGTGTACAAGAGACAAAATGACAGGGAAATTGCTTTTAAGAGATAGCTCAAAATTAGGAGTGCATGAAACGAAATGACAGTATATTGCACTTAAGAGCGAGAGCTCAAAATTAGGAGTGCAAGACGTAACACGACCATGTCAAAAGTGAGATGTTGAACTGATCAGATAGATAAAAAGCCTCTATGTCTCTTTTTCCCTCCGTCAAATTTATCGGAGACAAATGTTTACAAATAGTCTTGCCCTGTTTGACGTGAGTGCGGCCTTCGACACGGTCGACCATGGCATTCTTCTAGAGCGCCTTGAAACGTCGTTCGGTGTTGTTGGCCGCCCTCTGTTGTGGTTGCGGGCTTTTCTGATTGGGCGCAGCCAGTCTGTGGTTTTTGGTTCCACCCGGTCTGACTGGTCCGGGGTCTCATTTGGTCTTCCACAGGGTTCCATATTAGGGCCATTACTTTACACCTTTCTGACTTAAACCAGGTTCTTTCTTCTGTGGGGGTTAGGGCGCATCAATATGCCGATGACACCCAGGCATATGTCCAGGGTCAGTTTCAGATGCTATCTCTCTAGTGGAGAAAATGCAAATGACATCGGAGGTAATTGGCGCCTGGATGTCATCCAACCGTCTTCGGCTGAACCCTGGAAAAACACAGTTCATCTGGGTTGGGACTCGCGGGCAGCTATCCAAAGTCGATTTATCCAATCTACAGCATCTCTTTCCTGGCGTCTCTTTCTCTACCACTGTGCGGGATTTGGGTGTGACCCTGGACCAGGTATTGACCCTTTCAGAACACGTGAAGAATGTATGTCGCACGTGCTTTTACCATCTACGTCAGATTAGATCGGTACGTCGCTCTCTAACAACAAAAGCCGCCACGACCCTGATGCACGCATTCATATGCACCAGAGTCGACTACGGCAATTCTGTCTATGCGGGCTTAACCCTATCGCGCTTTAGTCAGCTGCAATCTGTGCTAAACGCCGCGGCTCGGCTGATAGGAGGCATACCAAAGTTCGCGCATATATCTTGCTTTATACGGGAGGAACTGCACTGGCTGCCAATGCAAAAACGCATTGAGTTTAAGATCCTAATGCTTATGCGCAATTGTCTTGCAGGTCAGGCCCCAGTCTATCTTAGGGAGCTTTGTGTGCCAGTGCTTTCCATACCAGGTCGTAGATTCCTTCGCTCTGCCACTCAAGGCGACCTGATTGTCCCTGTGGCTCGGATGGTGCTTCATAAGAGCTTTGCTGTGGTCGGTCCATCTTTCTGGAATAGGTTGCCTACAACCTACGTAATGAGCTTCTCTTTCCTTGCCCCTTTTCCGCAGGCGTTTGAAAACCATTCTTTTCGATCGTGGTTTGGTGTTGTCAGGTGGAGCGCCTCTGAGGAGTATTTCTTGAAGTGGCGCTATATAAATTTACGATTACGATTACAAAGCAGCTCACTCGATCAGTGGACTGGTCTTAGGCGATGCTGCTTGATCAGATCACACAAATTAAGCTGACTTGTTAGATCTTTTTATGAAGTATCCGACATACCCAGCGCTCCAAATGTCCACCGAAGAACTGTAGCTGTGCTGTCCCGATAGGATTTCTGGAGCAACGTAGTACATCGCTCCTTCTCGTGACATCGGCGATGGACAGTGCTCAACCGTAAATGGCCGAGCAGAACCGAAATCAGCCAACTTTAAAACACCTCTACAACGAAAAAGGTATTAGCATATCACGAAGCGGCGCTATATAAATTTTAAATTACAATAGCAATTTTATTCATCACTACAATCGAATTGCACTATTAATATCACTATCATATTATCTGTTCCGGCTAAAGCCTCCCCGATACCGTGTTTGAAATTTGATAAGTGCATCGATCGATAGGCCTACTTTGCCGATGTTAATGGCGCTTAATAAATACATAAATGTATGTATGTATGAGCACTTGTTATAGCGCCCCTTCAAGATTTCTACTCAGAGGCGCTCCCGACTACAGCGCGGACACTGAATCGGAGTTTCACGCCGAAGCGCATGAGCAATTGCGAGTGAAGGACTTGCCCAGGGTCCCTACGCAGCGGCTTGAGGTGGATTCGAACCCGCAACCCTCCGGCTGCAAGGCACCGAACATACGCCTACACCACCGCTCCCCACATAATATAATAATGATGCTGTAAGAAATAGGCCTAGTATATGGTAGTCAAATAACAAGAATATGCGAAATTAACACCGCATACACTGCGGTTATGAGTAGATTTGATGGATTGACGTCTCGATGCATGTAACCGAATCGGTGACAGAATTCGAGCGCCAGAATAAGCTGCTTTATGAAAGCCTTCCCATAGATGTTGTTGAACTGCATCTGAGGAGTTTCAAGTAAGTAAGCTAAGTTGAAGTCGATGTATTCCAATGCGATGTCCATCGTTGGCTCTGAAATATTCATACCGCAGCTTATCAGAAGTTTAGCAATATTTCTTATCCGTATTTACTTTAATACTTTAATACAGCAGTTGGGCCTTATAGCATGTAAACCTATTCTGAATGAAAAAATCTAACTAAGACGCTTACTTGTCTAAGTTATACATACTGTTAATGCATCATGGTGTCGAAGGTGTTGGTGGGGTTTCTTGGTGGCTTGGTGGCTTGCGTCTACTTGCCTGTCTGCCTGTGTGCGATGTACTTCTCTGTGTGTCTGTGTATTTGTCCTTTTGGCTGTGTCTGTCTGTGTCTGTCTTTCTGTTTGTCCGTCTGAATGCATGCTTGTATATATGAACGTATTTTCGTCAGTCCATTAAGCTCTTCTCATTCAGTTTAAAACTCTCAGCCGACGAAGAAGTGGAGTACAGACGTTCTACACACTCAAACACGCGCACGCACAAACACACACCTACCCATACACACACGCACACACCCGCACACACTCACTGTCGCCAAATATTTGTTAATTTAGATGCGCCATATTTGTCGTAGTGCCATTAATAGTCTTTCGTAAACTAATGAGACCGTATAAAGTTCTTTACGTTGGCACGATGTAAGGCTTCCATTATTTCTATAATGTGATGTAGACTTACGCTCAAAGGGAGAACTTGGTTCACGATACAAATTCGAATGCATCTTGATTATGTTGTCGCTACCCTGTAAACGTTCCAGTATAAAAACTTCCTTGTGGACCAAAAACTTGAATTCGAGATAAATCTCTCTGAAGTCTTTAACGATTCTCTTCACGGCCACAGTTTTGTCTGCATATAGAATACAGAGGTCAAAAGAGATTTAAGATGTAATAGAAAATTGAACAAGTAAATAACGACAAGCGAGATTGCATCTGTAATTGCAAAATACAATTTTGCATAGGGCTTCTTCGATTAAACGCTTAAAATGCGCTCCTGAACTAATAGCGCTAAAACCAAGATCAAAGGACCAAGCGAGAAATTGAATCCAGTGCTGTGCTAGATCGGGCATGTTTACGAGTATCTAAGCGAGATCTAAGCGAGAAACTATCACACCGAAAGTAAAGAGCCTTCAAAGTAATACCCTTTCAAAGTAGAAAATAATCATTATAGCAGTGCTTCAACCTATTTGGCTTTAACTTACGTGATTCCGATTCATGCTTAAAACCTGTAAATTGAGCCTCTTAGCCTCTACCTCGTGTGCCAAACTACCCGACTCTTAGCTACAGGAACAGTAGGCATAAGAGTTTACAGAATTAGAGTCGTCTAGGCTGGTTACAATATTGCTCCTTTCAGCTACCCTGCTCTACCGATGACGGACTGACTCACAATAATTATTGAAGCAACATGCATCGGTAATTGCAAGCTTTAATCGCAAATATCTACAGCGCGTCCTGAAAAGAAACTAGAGGTTTTGTAAGGAACGAGGAGCTGTAAAATGATGTGGCTGAAGACAACAGCCACCGAAAACAAGACAACTCTTTCTTAAGCCGATTGCAATAGCTGACAATGTGTTCTTAATTTCCTAAGCCAGACAATCTGTCATCACGCATATTAACCAACTGTCATCACGCATGCTAAGTAACTGTTATTACGCATATTAAGTGACTGTGATCACGCATATTAAGTAACTATTGTCAAACACATTGTGTAACTGTCATCACGTATTATATTAAGTAACAATGTTATTACATCAAGACGCAACTTGACGCTCACTTGTCTTGGTATCACGTGCCATGAAGACAACGCCACGACTTCCTTTGCCGATTTCTGGACCAAGAACTATGTGGTCTCCCATTGGAGCTGAAACAAAAGCAACGCATTTCTAGTGTTAGTCGAGGAAAGTAAGTAGAGTGAAGCCGCTCTGCCTTTCGATGAAAATTGTTTACATAGACCTAATTTTAGCCGGGTTTTACTTTGAAAGCAGCTTAAGTTTTCGACAATTCTGTCAACTGCGGTTGAAGTGATCGTGAAGGTTAAGACCAGATTGTTTGTTACCAGTTATGCACAATCTCTGTATTTGCTGTACTTGATGGTCCTCATGTCCTGTATTTAATATTAAATCCGAGTAATGTTCTCTTCCTCGTTACAAATAATTTCTTTTTAAATGCGATTATATCCTACGAATAACTTCCTTTATTTGCACCGATCGAGAAGCTCTACAAGAACCCATTATAAATAATGCCTGTCAGATGTCTTAAATTGAAGATTATAGAAAATAATTTAAGGTCGAAATAAGCGCCTCTGGAAGCCGAAAGATGTTGTTAAACTCTGGAAAACTACAAAATTGGTTAAAGCACACTGTGAACTCAGGAGCCATAAACTCCAGTGCCAACGATTTCTTGATATTAATTAATATATTTGATATTTCGAGTGAACATAGACTGTAACGATACTCACATGTTTCGGCAAGAGAGATAATCTTCAAAGAAAATACGAGTACGCTGCTAAGAACAATCGTAATTGTCTCCTGTTAGTTGTACCTTAGCGTTCACCTTTCCGAAATGCCACGCTTAAGGACGCAGACTCAAACAGGACGTCTTTCACCCAACGTGAACGCAAACATGTGAATCTTCTGAGATACGCGCTCTCGACGTGCAATGGTCGTTTAACAATTAGTTCATGCATACACCAAAATGAGTCCTTAAATTCTGCGGTATTGAGATGAGCAAGTAGCGTAAGGGTGCAGCACTTAGTTCTGCGGCACCGTTAATCTAGCATAGGCTCTATTAGTGTAGTGTAGCCTATTGCGTTGAATCTAGGATTGGCCTATTACGTTTAGAGGATTGCGTACGCCATACAGTCTCTTGAGCAACATCACATCTGGGAATTCCTAATACTAATCTACTGAGATTTTATTAAAAGCAATCAAATACCATGAGAAAAGACCAGAATGCATAATTGTGTGTCGAAACACATGCTCGAAGTGTGATAACTATTCATCTAGGCTACTTATTAGGCTACTAGTAACTAGCCTACGTGTATATCTTACTTGTTCTTATTTGTTTTCCTTCATTTTTATGTGGCGCCTCTGTGGAGGGGGTCTAGAAGAGCGCTATATAAGTTTTTATTGATTGTTTGATGGTTTAGTTTAGCTAAAGATGGTCATAATTAATTCGCTAGTCCATTCAAAATCTCGAAGTAGAACATTTCTACTATGAGCTGTGGGTCCCCATACCCTATTTAATCGCAAACATAGTCGTAATCTCAAGATCTTAATTTAATATGCGTGTTATAAAATGTGTGTTGCATTGCATTGAAGCACTTTTGACTCCTGGTCTTATGAAAAGCCAGAAGCTAGGCACATAAAATTACTTGGTCCTTGCTGCATCGAAAAAAATCGATCTATTTTTTTCTTATTTATTTCTATATGTTTTTTTCTTCAAATTTATATTTATTGTTTTTCACATTCATATCTGGTTTACAAACGTAGCTGAGCAAAACTGAATAAGTGCAGTGTTTTAGATCTATCACAACCTTAGGATAACTTTTACTGATCAGTTTCGACAGAACCAAACTAAACAGTTTGTCATTAAGCATAGAGGTAATGACACACTCATCCTCGTTATGTATAGAGGTATTGACATACTCATCCTCATTTGTCATTAAATATAGAGGCATTTACATACTCATCCTCTTTGAGTATAGAGGTAATGACATGCTCATTCTCATTAAGTATAGGGGTAATTACATACTCATTCTCATTTCTCATTAAGTATAGAGGCAATGACATACTCATTCTCATTTCTCATTAAGTATAGAGGCAATGACATACTCATTCTTATTAAGTATGGAGGCAATGACATACTCATTCTCATTTCTCATTAAGTATAGAGGCAATGACATACTCATTATCATTAAATATAGAGGTAATGACATACTTATTTTATGTGTGATACTGCTGAGCAGTTCCTGTCAAGTGTCACTGTAATACATGTACAATTGTACATTTTCTAGTGCACACATTGTATTCGTATTTCGTACTATTCCCCAGGAGTAATTTCGACAATCATTTTTCGTCGCGCACTGTACATCAGTTAGCCACAAGAGGGTCTAAACATCAGCTATAATAATATTATGTCATCATGAATGCAATGTCGTACATTCATGCATACATATTATATGTAACTATGAATATACATAAAATGTAGTATATGAATGAATATGCATGAATATATGAAACACACATGAAGATAGATGACGTCAAAAACAAAGAATACCTTGTTTAATATAATGGACTTGTTTATTTATTTCTATCCGTACATTCTGTTACTACAATCGACGAACATTCGTTTTATGAAGACGTAATTCAATAATATCTTGGTCAACGTTGGTGTAATTGACGTAATAGAAACTGCAGTTTTGTATCATTGCATAGGACAGAAAAGCATAGGCAGTATTATACAGAAACGTCTCTGGCACACTACTCGCTCGACATAACTGAGCTGATACTCTCCATAACTGGCCTGGTGTGTGTAATGTATAGGTAATTAAGGTATGGTACACGTAGAGAGAGAAATTCATTCATTCTGAACATTTATATAGCGCTTCTCTCATATGCCCAACCAGCGGCGCCTCAACTCGACTTGATTAGTACAGGGATGTGCCTTATATCAATAGACTGCCTGAGAATGTATCAAACATCCTTGAGACAAGCTGATCCTGAGAATCTGTTAAAATGTTGCGGATAAGCGAATAGGTCGATAAGTGAGATTGTCCCTAATTTTACGGGCAACCGGTTCATGTAATTACGGATGTCTAACCAGCTCATAAGTTCTAGTTTCAGTCCACGACATTCAAAGAAACACAACTTCGTTTTATATTGCAATACATCCTATGAATCCCGAAGGCATTGTATTTTCAGATATCGAAGATCAAAGTTGCTGCGGCCTAGCACAATTCGATAGTGCGATCCATATCGATTTTGAATGACAAACCCAAGGTTTGAACTCGAGTTTCACAGGTTATATGGCCCAGTGTAGGCCCTATACTTGCAATTTATGAACCCCAAGATCTACAGAGTTCGGCAATCGGCAGTAACACGAAAGACTGTCCAGTTATTCTGATAGTCTGAGCACCTACTTTCTTTAGACTGGCAAATTATATTTTATAATCTCATGAGTTATTTTCACAGGAAGTTATGTTAAACAGATCGACGTTTCGTTTAAATAATTCGCTCCAGACTCGCTCAAAGTTTATAGAACATTAATTCCGATTCGTATCTAAAGTCGAAATTTAGATTTCTTCGCCACTTGAAGAACTGACAAGTGGGATCAATTTCGCCCCATTTCCCCTATGAAATTAACCGTGGAGCTTTCAATCATCTGTGTTCAGCGCTCAGATTGAACGAAGAAATTTGCATTGCCACCACAGCCTAAAATGTTTAGCCAATCTGCATTCACATAGCCTAAATGCTTAGGTAGTATGTACTCGTCATTTAGTATTTCATTAATATAAAAACATGTATTTCTTCATCCGCCCAGTCTGTAACATATTTTCTTTTTTTAAAGACTATTATGCTATTAGTAAATGTTATTTGCTTCGGCGTTCAAAGATCTTTAGTCATGAACTTACAGAGACAACCAGTTTCGTTGCCCACACAGGGACCGTATGTTCCACAGATGGCAACTAATAGTCAGCTCAGGGTCCCATAGGCAATTGTAATTGCCCATGGGACTGCGGCTATTGGATACTTATATAGCGCCGTTTTTTATACAGAAACCTTGGGTCAAAAGAACGTGTGGCTGTCACAGAATATTTTCTTCTTTTCGTCATTTAGAAAGTATTTTAACGAGACGTCGATTTGCTGAATCGAGTATAACACGTGAGAACAAAACACGAACGAAAGCACCAAAGGAAGAAAGTCCCAATAGGGGATTATCAGGAGATAACCTGCCAGCATGCCCATCAACGTTTGATGGGATCCATGTGGGCCCTATGGGGTCCCATGTGGTGAAATTGCACGCTGGCAGGGACACCTATAATTGCAATTATAATTGAACATTTATATAGCGCCTATAAAAGAGCCAGACAAATCAGAGGCGCTCTCTTCTGCGCCAGCCTATATGACGTAAAATGGTTATATATAGGCCTATAATATATATATATTATATATATATATATACATATATATAATTTATATTAGTATATATAGTATATTATATATATATGATATATATAATATATATATGCATACAGTTGATAGCGGTAAGAAGAGAGTCGTTATACTTTGGCGCTACTTCGGTGGCAAAGTCCTCGCGCCATTGTACGGA